>CM074443.1:29915215-30225215 GCA_037101425.1 Elopichthys bambusa
TCTGAAGCTGCACTGAAACTGCAATTTTCAATCTGTTCAACCCTACTGAAGTCCACTATATGGAGAAAAATCCTGGAATGTTTTTCTCAAAAACCTTAATTTCTTTTCGACTAATAAAAGAAATACATAAACATCTTGAATGACATGGGGGTGAGTAAATTATCAGGAAATTTGAATTCTGAAGTGAACTAATCCTTAAATAAAACACTATTAATGTGCAGTTTTGAATGTGAAAAAGAACAAGTCATCTAATAATATACAGAGAAAAAAATTTAAATTGACATTCCCAAAATTATGCATGTGACAGCTCACATTTAATGTTTTTTCGGTTACACTATATTTTACAGTACTTACAGTGTACTTACTTAAGAAAGTTCAATCTGTAAAACTTAAAATGTTGCTATTGTTTACAGTAAAATTCTGGCAACCACAGCTGCCGTTTTTTTCATTGCAATCTTGAACTTTATTACATAGCCAAAAATGACATGCATATACACAAAATTACATGCATACTATGCTCACGGACCTGTTCTCATGCATAGGAATAGAATGTGAAGGGAATACCTACTGTGACTGGCGGAATACGGTCTAAGGGGGTTTGCATTGCACTATCATTATCAGGCTGTCAGCACAGTACCTTAGAGAGACAGGCGAGCTCACGACTCACTGCTGTCAGCATGCCGTCGGGTCTGTGACCCTGTGAAGAGAGCAGCTTCTCCCGCAGGTTCATCAGCGCACACACCTGAGACTCACTGACGCCGGAGCAGATCGCGTGCATGACGGAGCACATTTCAGCACAGCACACGCCGCTCTGAGATCAGACCACAGCACATATGAGTATCACATGTATATACAGGTCGCACAAAGACTAAAGCACTCACAGTTCACCCACAAATGAAAGTACAAACTACAGCTCTGAAATCATGTCAAGCTTTTCACGTCAAGACATTGTGCCAAATTTATATATTGTTTGTGTAGGTTACAATTTATAATTAATGCACATATCTAAGCAGATGACCAGGTTTACATTTTACTGCAAGTTGTATCCTGTATATAATTGTTAACTTATATAGTTAACTAATGTTAACCAATGGAACATTGTAAAATGTCAGCCTTTTTGACATTACAGGTGCTGGTCATATAATTAGAATATCATCAAAAAGTTGATTTATTTCACTAATTCCATTCAAAAAGTGAAACTTATATTATTATATTCATTCATTACACACAGACTGATATATTTCAAATGTTTATTTCTTTTCATTTTGATGATTATAACTGACAAATAAGGAAAATCCCAAATTCAGTATCTCAGAAAATTAGAATATTGTGAAAAGGTTCAATATTGAAGACACCTGGTGCCACACTCTAATCAGCTAATTAACTCAAAACACCTGCAAAGGCCTTTAAATGGTCTCTCAGTCTAGTTCTGTAGGCTACAAAATCATGGGGAAGACTGCTGGCTTGACAGTTGTCCAAAAGACGACCACTGACACCTTACACAAGGAGGGCAAGACACAAAAGGTCATTGCAAAAGAGGCTGGCTGTTCACAGAGCTCTGTGTCCAAGCACAATAATAGAGAGGCGAAGGGAAGGAAAAGATGTGGTAGAAAAAAGTGTACAAGCAATAGGGATAACTGCACCCTGGAGAGGATTGTGAAACAAAACCCATTCAAAAATGTGGGGGAGATTCACAAAGAGTGGACTGCAGCTGGAGTCAGTGCTTCAAGAACCACTACGCACAGACGTATGCAAGACATGGGTTTCAGCTGTCGCATTCCTTGTGTCAAGCCACTCTTGAACAACAGACAGCCTGGGCTAAAGACAAAAAGGACTGGACTGCTGCTGAGTGGTCCAAAGTTATGTTCTCTGATGAAAGTAAATTTAGCATTTCCTTTGGAAATCAGGGTCCCAGAGTCTGGAGGAAGAGAGGAGAGGCACACAATCCACGTTGCTTGAGGTCCAGTGTAAAGTTTCCACAGTCATTGATGGTTTGGGGTGCCATGTCATCTGCTGGTGTTGGTCCACTGTGTTTTCTGAGGTCCAAGGTCAACGCAGCCGTATACCAGAAAGTTTTAGAGGACTTCATGCTTCCTGCTGCTGACCAACTTTATGGAGATGCAGATTTCATTTTGCAACAGGACTTGGCACCTGCACATAGTGCCAAAGCTACCAGTACCTGGTTTAAGGACCATGGTATCCCTGTTCTTAATTGGCCAGCAAACTCGCCTGACCTTAACCCCATAGAAAATCTTTGGGGTATTGTGAAGAGGAAGATGCGATATGCCAGACCCAACAATGCAGAAGAGCTGAAGGCCACTATCAGAGCAACCTGGGCTCTTATAACACCTGAGCAGTGCCACAGACTGATCGACTCCATGCCACGCCGCATTGCTGCAGTAATTCAGGCAAAAGGAGCCCCAACTAAGTATTGAGTGCTGTACATGCTCATACTTTTCATGTTCATACTTTTCAGTTGGCCAAGATTTCTAAAAATCCTTTCTTTGTATTGGTCTTAAGTAATATTCTAATTTTCTGAGATAATGAATTTGGGATTTTCCTCAGTTGTCAGTTATAATCATCAAAATGAAAAGAAATAAACATTTGAAATATATCAGTCTGTGTGTAATGAATGAATATAATATACAAGTTTCACTTTTTGAATGGAATTAGTGAAATAAATCAACTTTTTGATGATATTCTAATTATATGACCAGCACCTGTATATGGAAAAGAACAGCTTGAACATTCTGCTAAAAATCTGATTTCAGTCTCACTTTAGTTTAGGGTCCAATTCTCACTATTAACTACGACTTTTGCATCAATAAACTCCTTATTACTGCTTATTAATAGTAAGGTAGTTGTTAAGTTTAGGTATTGGATTAAGGGATGTAGAACATGTTCATGCAGAATAAGGCATTAATATGTGCTTTATAAGTACTAATAAACAGTCAATATCCTAGTAATATGTATGCTAATAAGCAACTAGTTAATAGTGAGAATTGAACCCTAAACTAAAGTGTTACCCTGATTTCTTGTGTTTGAACAAAGATAGAAAGTCACATGTGTTTGAATGCCATGAGATTGAGTAAATGATGACAAAACTTCATTTATGAGTGAATTATTAACAGTCGAACGCAGACACCTGCAGCAGTGCGAGGTACTGTCCGCTGGAGCAGAGGTCAAACTGGCCATGGCACTCCAGCAGATCTGAGCAGACGCGAGGAAGCAGATGAGGAAGGTCGTGCTGAAGACTCAGACTCACAGACTGACTGAGAGTTTCACAGGCCTGAGCAAACAGCCGCTGCGCTGCTCTCCGCTCGCTCTGACAACAGACACATTCACATATGAGACACAGAAAAGATGCTTGCAAAGTTTTCACTTCTTTACAGGCAGAACTGCTGAAAAATATCCTCAGATGTCAATCTGACAAATCCTTTTTCTGGATATCCTCAAAGCAACAAGTGGTTCATAAATAGACCGAAGAATATCGTTCTGGTTTCTAAAAATGCAAAAAGTTGTATTTCCTAACTAAAATTAGCTGTGAAATCTTAGCTTAAGGGATTTTCGCTCTGTAGTCATCATCATCATTAACTTAAGTACATTGAATCTATGCTAGTTAATGTGTACAAATATTAATGTGTATATGGTCTGCCCTCATTAAGATAAATGTGTGTGTGTGCATGTACCTGTAGCTCCACTCTTTTGCCTGCATGTCGTTTCTTCTCAGTTTCAGTCATCTTCACTTGTTCGTCTTCATTATCATCCTCATTTTCCTCTCTCTCGGTCCTGTCCTCGTCCTGGTGGCACAACGCTCATATTGAGTCCATGTGAATCAATGGCAGTCTGGAGAAAAGTGTCTTCAAGAGGGTGAATTACTGGTGCCGAGGCAAATTAGACCCAAACACAGAATCTAATGATGCTTAATAGAGTTTAAACAGATGGAAAAGAAAGAAAATCTATACTGTGACTTAAATAAATGCACATTTTCTTTCCAAACCATCTTAACCACACTATGTAAGTATATAATGATGCTGCTGATTTTTTTTTTTTTCATTATGACAAATAACTGACAAGGTTCCCATCAATGTGACTGTTTCTTGACCTTCTAGTCATTTGTGATTATTGCCTGGAAAGCTTGAAAGAGCCAGGATATTTTTAAATATATCTCAGATTGTTTCATCTGAAAGAAGATAGTCATATACACCTAGGATGGCTTGGGGATGAGTAAATCATGGGATAATTTTCACTTTCCCACATATGCATTTCTTGCTTATAAAATATTTTTAAAAAAATATATTTTTTTTTAATTACTACTAATATAGTAGTAATTAAAAAAATTCAGGAATTTCCATGACATTTAAAAGGCCATCATAAAGCAGTCAGTGTGTCTGTACTGTACCGTGACGGGCTCGTCCCACAGTGTGGACGGGTACAACGGGTCTCTCTGCTGGGCTAATATTCTCAGGCACCTTCCCAGCATGCCAAGGGAATGAGCCCTAGTCTCCACACAGTCTAGCGAGAGGGAACTGACAGCTGTGAGGTGCGTCAGAGCCACCTGAGCCAGAGAACGTCCCACACCAGACCAGTCCTGAGGAAAGACACACACACACACACACACACGGCTCCATGTCACACTAACGCTGAAACTACAATCAAAACAGAAGAGGACATCTGGGTGAATCTCACATAAACTGTCACTTCTGGGTCATAATTTACCCAATAATAATAATAATAAAAAAAACATTGATACATTGGTTAAATAAAGTCTATGAAGCCTGTTTTAGGGCCACTATGATAAAGTTTTATTTTTTTGTTTTTTGTTTTGTGTGTACATTTGTAAGGCTACATCATGGTATAAATTGTATTATGCACAAAAATGCATGTTTTAATCTCTTACGGTCCATCTGTTTGATATTCATGCACACCTGTTTTTAAGTTATAGCTATAGTTTAGTTCAGTTATACCCAGCTATGGCAAACTGTTAGGAAATGGAAATATGCACATAATTATAATGTAAGTTAAGCACTAGGGAATGAATCTCTTGATTGCATTAAACAGTAAATCACTCTATCAACACCTGACGTGGTAAAGGTCTCAAATTAAACTAGTGTGAGAGCTTGTTTGTTTACCATGCCAGCTTCTGTGGCAATTTTCATGGCAAGAAAAACTACATCAGGTTTTTTTGTTAAAAACTCTAAAACGGTTTTTGGTTGAACTTAGTGAGAAATTTCTTCCAAAGTGTTAACAGGGTTAAACCCAGCAAAAGAACATGTTGGTGGTTATTTTCCTCATATTAAAACTTCTTTGTCATCCTGGAATGACCAATTCAGCAACGGCTATGAACAATCTGGTCAAAATGTTTAAGAGTTGGCAACCCTGATCGTGATCCCAGTGGACATTCAGTTGGTCAGTTGGTTTCTCACCTTCTCGTGATCGGTGAGATCAGAGCTGCTCCTGATGAAGTCCTCCACCGCCCTCTCCACTGAGCACTTCCTGTCCCTGTTGATGGACTTCCTCTTCTGCTCGGCACACTGGATGTCCAGCATGAACAGGGCCAGATCGGCAAGAGCCAGTCTCAGACGCACACACACACGCATCGCAGGGAGGTTACACCAACCGGACTGGAGGAAACACACACAAGAACATCTACTACCACACAACACATTGAGGGAGACTTTAAAACTGTTACTATAATGTATCTGGATTTCTTTAACATGAACATTTATTTAGATAAAGCATGAAATAAAATTAGACTCTCTTAGTTCATGTTTCTGGGCTTCCTGTGAATGATTCATCAGTGACATTATTAATAGCATCTTTCAAGTCAAGTCAAACTTATTTGTATAGCACGATTTAAAGCAACTTTTTATAATATCTTAATACCTTCATGCCTTATAGTTAAAGCTGGATAATATTACATAATCTCATGTTTTTTTCTTAGTTTATTCTAGCAGTAACCAGCTTCAGTCATCTTGTCCCGGTAACAAACAGATCTTCATTCTGATCTGCTTTAGTTTGACAGCAACACTCACTGAATCAACGTGGGTTTCTGACATTGAATCAACATTGACTGTTATCTGGGTTCTGTTGATTGTTCAAGTCAATATGCATCAGTTGAACCCTTTACTTGTGTAATGTGACATTTCTTTTCAACAAGAAAACAATATATGAGAATTGATGTATGTGAAGTGTGTTGACATCAGCTTTGAATGGGAGTCAGAAGTGGATTTACTCTCTGCATCATCAACAACAGTAGCCTAAAACAATGACTGAACACATTTTTGATCATTAATGAGCATTATTTCTAATCTAGGTGACATCAGAAAAAGAACATTGTTTGAGTGACAGAGTTATTACATTTTGATGAACATTAAAAACACAAACAAATATTTACTTTTGGAAAAACTTGCAGTAATGAATCATTCAAACAGACTTACACTGCTTACACTACCTGAAATGTCTTATGCAATTGAAGTAATTTGTTTTTGACCTTAATTTGTGAATGTGTACAAGCATGGAAACCAAAGTCAGTAAAAGTGCAACTGATTTGTTACCCACAAACACTCGCAGGGTTTTTCCAGAGCAATCCTGCTGTAAATCTGGGTCTCGCTGGACGAGTCATGAATTATTTATCAGGGTCAGAGACTGAGGAAATGGAGAAAAAGGAAATGACCCGACAACAAGGTCTTACAAGAATGACCTGTTCACAAATGAGTCATGTGACCACCGTCAGAACGACCTTCTTGTGTCTGAACCGAAAAACACTTCAGTTTGTTTGTTCATTTACTTCTTTAATTTCATCTCTCCAAAATATTCAGGACAGAGATGAAGGTCAGTGAAGGTTTGCGTAGCAAATAATGTTGAGATGTATTCAGCTGTGGTATAATTAGTATAATTAGTATTCGCTTTTGCTGTGATCGTGAATTGGAATTGAGAATTAATTCTACAGCTTGAACAATGTTGTTTCAAGTGAAATATAGAAAGAGATCTTCCTGATGAAGCGTGACAAGTGTTTTTACAGTACAAAAAAAAATAAAGTGAAACAATGTATTTTATTCAAGAGATCATCAAATCTGAGATTAATTTCCTATTCTCAAAACCACTGGCAGGTTTTGTCTCATGCATCACGGAGTTATGTTTCTTTAAGGGCCGCTCATATCTTTCTCTTCCCTTTCTATGGAAAACCAAACATTCTTTCTGTAATATATCTCAGTGAACAATGTCTCCAGAGTCGTCTCTGTTCGATTTATTGTCTTTTGGGGCGGCAGCACCATCTGCTGTAGGTGGAGGCTCAATCTAATGGAAGAATAAACTTCCAATCCGACTCTGGTAACAAAGCCAACACAGGTGTTAAATCAGGTGCAAACAATATGTTTTCTGATTTATGCAGGATCCAACAGAAGGATCCACAACAAATGCCTGCAAACAAACAGCGTTTCAGTTTGCATTTGTGATTTAAAGGGACAGTTCAGCTAAAAAAGTGATCATTCTGTCACCATTTACTCGCCCTCGTGTGTAAGTAATTAATTGATCGATAATTAATAGAAATCATGAAACGTATACATTGTAACAACAATTTATTCATTATATATATATTTTTTTTATTTTATTTTTTATATATACACACATACATTTTAGAGCCCTATGAAATACTTTTTTTTTTTTCTCAAATTCCATTTTATTTTACCAAAATTCTGTGTTTTACATAATTGTTCTGGATTGCATTTTAATGGTTTAATTAGATTTTAATAATTAAAAAGCATGTCTAATCAATTGAATTCATAAAACTTTAACAAAATAATTTATTAATTATTTTTTACAGTATGGGCCCTATGAAATGTTATATTTTTACAGAACTTCTGTTGTGTTTTAATTTTTTTGATTTATGATTTAAGACCAATTTATTATCAAAAACGACGTTATTAAATAAAGGCATACAAATGGACAATTTATTTAATCTTTTAAAATGCTACACAACAGAGGTTTACTCTTAAAATATTGTGTGATTATTCCTTAAAGTTCAATAATTTATTATTATTATTATTATAATTTTGAGAGGTAAATTCTACTGTACAACAATTTTTATTTTAAACTTTTATTTTGGCTTTCATCATATGGCACAAGAGCAGCTTAAAGATTCTTCAAAATATCTTCTGCTCAAAAGTCTTACAGGTTTGAAAGGTGAATAAATGACGACAGTATTTGAACTATTCCGTTAAATCAAAAGGCACAAGAGTCTAACTACTTTAGCAATTCAGACATCCCCATTTGGTCAATGTGTTCATTGCCCTCTTTTCATAAATATGAGCATCCAGAGAGCTTTGTAATAAGATAATCCATTTGAGAAAATGAAAATCCATAATGCAGTGTGAGGCAAAATGAATTAGCGTGGTGTTCAGATGAGCCGGTGTGCTTTTTGGCACGCTAAGCCCAACAGGGGTCCAAGAAAACTATTGGCGAGCTTAACGAACACAGAACCAAATCACATTTCACCGTGTGCTAATCGCGTTTGTTCCCCTCAAAAGAAAGCTCATGTGTTGTGTCCTTTAGATTCAACATTACCGCACGTGGAGGAGAGGTAATCGACAAACAAATGTGATTATCAAAGGTGTGGAGGTGTGAAGGTCTGGAAACTTGAATTAATATGCCAAGTCTAACACCTGCTTATCAAAGAAGAGGAGGAAATGTGTCATCAGGATAAAGATGAATGAAGCTAACTGTTACTAGTGTAAACTAAACCAATACATTATAGAACTACTGTCTGCCCTAATGAAGGTGAACGTGTCATTTCGGTCCTGCTAGTATAAATTCTGCAGATTTATACCCATCTATACAGAACTGATCATCAAACATCTCGTACCTCATGAGGTGGAAGAACATTCAGGACATTAGTGACGACTTTCTCTTGAATAGACACGGCCTTCTTCATAAGGGCGAATGCATGCAGAAGGTGGCGCTGTTTCTCTTCTGCACTCAAAGCATGAACAGCCAGGATTCTTGATGAAAAAGACAAAGACATAATTAAACATCGGATTCAAACCTACTACAATAAACGTGCATTTACTTTTGCTCAAATTACCTTTTATTAATTGAGAGACGCAGAATTAAATGAGCGTGCATTAACTTTTTGTTGGTTTAAAAATGCATTTGTCACACTGCAGGACTACTGAAGTACAAAAAGCTAAAAGGTCATGTATATGAATATGAGCCATATATCACCCCAAAATGTATATATATATATATATATATATGTATATAAAATTGATTAGGGCAGACAGTAGTTCTATATTCATTCTATATTTATAGTTCTATATTTATTTGAAATAGAATCATTTGTTACATTATAAGTGTCTTTACTGTCACTTTTGATCAATTTAATGTGTCCTTGCTGAACAAAAGTATTAATTTCTATCCAAAAAAAAAAAAAAATGTTCCATGTTCATACTGACACCAAACTATATATACCAGGAATATGTTCTACTTGGTAGAAGACTTTTTTGTTTTGAGACATTATTTTATATCACCCTCAAATTCTCATTATTATTGCAAAACTATATTATATTTAACTAAATGTGACCTGGACCTGTCTTCATGAGGAATGGTGAGCAGTTAAAACACCTAATATAAACACCTTCCCGAGTCCACTAGCATTGAAGCGCCTGTCTTTGCGTGCTGGTCACGTGTTGTACCTCAGCGTGTTGGCGTGTTCTAGCGTGGCCTCTGCGGCATGTGTCCTGTATCCCAGCTGCAGCAGTTCGGAGGCAGCGTGTCTGAGTGTGTCACACACTGAGCTCAACATCTCCACCTCCGGATCACTCAGACAGCACAGCGGAGTGGCAGGACTCAGTAAACGCTGGCGTAAAACGGCCCCCCTTCACGTGCACACACAGTGTTACTGTAATTCAGCTCTGATTATAAAATATTGAGCATCATCTGTAAGTAAATCCATAAATGCACCTGGTCTCCAGCGACGCGATGAAGAAGCGGAGGACTGAAGCTCGGTTCTGTCTCTGCTCTAGAACTGCTCTAATGGTTCTGCAGGCCTGTTCAGTGATCTCACACACCTGCAGAACACACAGCATACATTTTAACATGATATTTTGCTCTTAATATCCCTAGAAATAAACATTGAAGAATATTGAGTGCAAAAAGTGTTTAGTGCAAAAACAAATGTTTCGGATTTACATGAATATAACTTCTAGAAAAAAAAAATATATATATATATATATAGTTTAGAAATGCATAGAAATGTTCAACAAATGCACTTTTATTTTAGTTTGACATATTGAGCCTAAGTATTAAAGCAGCTGGAATATAATATAATATGAAAAATATATACTTCTATTGAAAGAAGTCTCTTTTGCTTACAAGGTTGCATTTATTTGATCATAAATACAGTAAAAACAATAATATAGTGAAATATTAAATTTAAAACAGCTGTTTTATTTAGTGTTTGTGTATATACACGTATAGTAAGAAAAATAGAAATGAATACTATATTAAACAACGATGCATTAAATTGATCAAAAGTGACAGTAAAAACATTTATAATGTTACAAAAGATTCTATTTTAAATAATTGCTGTTCTTTTGTACTTTAAATTAATCAAAGAATACCGGAAAATAAAATGAATCACATTTTCCACAAAAATATGAAGCAGCAACTGTTTTCAACATTGATAATAATAGGAAATTGTTTCTTAAGTAGCAAGTCAAATAAATGCAGCCTTGGTAAACATAAGAGTTTGGTGCAGACATCTGTTTTATGTCTATTACTGTAAATATCCCTAAATGAATTTGGTCTACATTACTGCCATCAGTTCAGCAGCTGTCAATCATTCTGCACCTGATGATACATGTCCTGTCCTTCCTGTCCCACTACAGCTGTCAGCAGCGTCTGAACGAGCAGGTAGCAGAACTCCTCATCTCCTCCGATCTCCTGAGCTCGCTGACACAGACCAATAGCCTCGCCGTATCTCTGCTCCTGATTGGCCAGAACAGCCAGGAGGTGTAAACTCTTAGCCAATGACGTCTGATCACCAAGTTCCTGAAACACACATAATAATGAGATGTGCATCATTTAAAGCTCCTCCAAGTTCCACAGAGATCTCAAACTAAAGTTCCTCTAGAAAGAAGAGCTTGAGAACAATCTGAATCCACTGAATCTGTTCAGTAGCACATATCTGGGACAACTGTTTTCAACATTGATAATAATCAGAAATGTTTCTTGAGCAGCAAATCATCATATTAGAGTGATTTCTGAAGGCTCATGTGACACTGAAGACTGGAGTAATGATGCTGAAAATTCAGCTTTGATCACAGGAATAAATTAGTTTACAATATAAAAAAGCCATTTTAAATTGTAAAACTATTTCACAATTTTTTACTGTATTTTTGCTCAAATAAATGCAGCCTTGGTGAGAAGATACTTTTTTCTAAACATTAAAAATCATCTTACAGACCCCAAACTTTTGAACAGAAGTGGTCTCAATTTATGTAATGATTTTACTTTAAATCTAGTGCAATATTTGTTATTTCAGAGTGTTATGAGTTAATTAATTGGTCTTAAGTCAAAAATACAAAAATATAATTGCTCCAGGAATAACTTGCCTATAATAAGTCTTATATTTTAGAACTCACTGATTATTGGCAGATGTTTTAAGCATAAATTTCAATACGCGTCTTACTTTATGTCCAGCCATTTTTGCAGTTTATTAACAAAACATGAGACTTCTCATACAAAAATCATTCAATGTTTTCAGTCATTTGACTAAAGCTGAATTTCAAAGCTGAGTTTGTTCACGCTTTTCTTCATGACGTATGAAGTACGTCAGAAGTAAAACACTGAAACATCATGTGTGTTTGTCTGCTCACCTTGGCTATCAGGTGTGTGTGATTCAGCAGGACTTTAGCAGGCTGAAACAGGTTCATACTGAGACACACGTCGGCCTTCGCCAACCAGCGACCGGTCATTGTCCTTCCACACAGATCACCTTCAGTGAACGGTGTCTGACAGAGTTCAGTGTGTTAGTTTGACATTAAATAGCTACATCAGAACACTCTTAAACTGTGCTGTGAGAAACTAACCTCGTCCGTCACGTCGCTCTGAGTCATGACGGCTCTGTGGCTCCTGAAATCAAATAAAGTGAAGCACCTGATAATGACTTGATTAGAGATTCAAGCGGTTCATTTGAGAATCATACCACATCTGTTCATCCTCAGGAACGTGTGTGAAGCTCAGAAGCTGTTCACAGTACGGAGATGAAGACTCAAATCCCAGATCATGACAGTTCCTGATGATTCTGAGAGATGAGAGGACGTGCTGTCATATCTAGCTGTGAAATCTAATGTAATATGTGACTGAAGCTGTGCTCACGGTGATACCTGAGGCGGTAGAGGTCAGACTGACTCCTGCTCTTCATGAGGTCATGAGCGATGACCTCTGCCAGGTGGAGAGGGGCAAAGGTCAGTGGGGTCAACGAGACTGATTCCAGCTCTCTCACCAAAAGATCCAAATAAAACAGAGTTTGGCTCTGAAACGACACAATTAAACACATTAAACCCTATCATGATGTACACATGCAATTTTAGTTCACATATACTTACACTAATGTTCAAAATGATTTCTTCTTTTAAAGACGCATTAACTTGATTGAAACGTACATTTATAATGTAACAAAAGATTCTATTTCAAATAAATGCTGTTCTTTTGAATGTTCTATTCATCAAAGAATCGTGAAAAATAAAATGTACCACAGTTTCCACAAAATTATGAAGCAGCACAACTGTTTTCAACATTGATAATAATCAGAGGCCATATTCACAAAACATCTTAAGGCTAAAAGTAGCTCCTAACTTTCCGAGGAGAAACTCTTAAAAATAATGGGCGTGTCAGTCCTAATTTTAGGACTGACCTAGTGTCAGTCCTACATTTTTGCTCTAAGGGTGTTTCACAAAGCATTTAGCGCTAAAACTAGCTCCTATATCTGTGAAACGCTAGAAGTAGTCAAGAGGACTCCTAAATCACTAAGACAAAATCAAAAACAGTCCTAAAATGATTGTTGGTGCCAATCCGGCCAAAGACACTGTACACCATTGAGACAATAGCGATGGGTGCTGAGCCTTTTCTTCATAAATGCAATACATATTTTGATTTATAGATTTAAATCTACGATAAAACGCCAAAAATAAATCTTTAATAAATAAATAAATAAAAATGCCTGATTACCTGTGACAGTTGTTTTCACTAGTTCACACTTACAGATGATCAAACAGGGTAAAAAAAATATATATATATAATAAGCGTATTTGGCGTGCTGTCCAAGGGGATCAAGGGCTCCGAGCTTGGAATTTTGCCCAAATCCAGAGTTCTCCTCATATCCCCAGTCAGCTGAGAGTGAGGAACGGGTTGGTGGAGGGATGCAGAAAACTGTCGAGGTAACTATGTGAGTCGGCTCTTGTCTGTGTACCTCCACCAGCTGATTAGATAGACCGTTTGAATGTGCTCCTCCAAAACTTTGTTTATAAAACATAATTTGTCACTTGAATTATGCAATCTCTCGAGATGCAAACATGTAAGAGGCGGACAATTAGCTGAACATATACTAGTTTAATTAGTGACATTTAGCCTACATTTTAAAACCTTTAATTAAATATGGCAACATTTTTATTTTAAAATCTTTATTTGTATATGGCAACATGATATGGCCTCATTCTACAATATTTCTATGATTAAATCGCTGACAGAGACTTCACCCCATCAGCCAATCACTGTGGGCATAGTCCTTAGCAATGAGGTCAACCCCGCCCTTTCTCTTAGCTTAAGACTTCTCTCTATTCCTTAGTAAAAGTTGGTCTCAGCAGCTTTGTGAACAGGTTTTAAGAGAAAACTCTTAGCTAAGAACTTTTACGGCCATTTAGGAGAACTCTTAGTGGCAAGATAAAATGTTTTGTAAATACGGCCCCAGAAATGCTTCTTGAGCAGCAAATCATTATATTTCTGAAGGATCATGTGACACTGAAGACTGGAGTAATGATGCTGAAAATTCAGCTTTGATCACAGGAATAAATTACATTTTACTATATATTCACATATTAAACAAATATTTTAATTTGTAATATTTCACAATTTTTACTGTATTTTTGATCAAATAAATGCAGCCTTGGTAAGCAGAAGAGACTGCTTTTAAAAACATTAAAAAATATAGTAGTTTATATATATATATATATATATATATATATATATATATATATATATATATATATATATATATATATAGATTTGTTTACTTGTCATTACAATAATAATGTCACAATGCAAAATTTAATGCAACTCTTAATCTTTTCAAATAGTAGGGATGGCCAATAATGACGACCCGATGGATGGTGTTTATAACTTGACATATAAACCCATGACAGTTTTCTAATAGTGTCTTTTCTCTTTCATTCATGTGATGTTTTTGTTCAGTGAGATAATTCTCTTCCAATCAATGAGGAAGATGCTTTAAGTGACAGATATCTCAGGTCTCACTCTAAAGATCAATACTTCCACTTCCTCCTCATAAAGCCACGAAATAAGCGTGCGATCGATCAGAAACTTTCCCGCTCGGTCACAGTTTAGATTATCTGTCACATGTGAAACCCTGTTCAGATGAGAGATGACGTCACCCTCTAGTGGAGATCCACTGACCTGCATGCTGAGGGCCGTGCCGTTGATGCTGTACGGGCTGACGTCAGAACGAAAGGCCTGTCGATCCTCCTCAGGACACTCAAACTGAGCCCACTGCTCCGGGCTTGTGGGAAGAGACACTTCTACAGCTTTACCTCTGGGTTTGTCCTCTGCAGGAGATGGCTGGAGTAATATTAAACATATATAATAGTGAAACAGCACTGTATGTACATTTAATACTTTTATTCAGCAAGGACACCTTAAATTGATCAAAAGGCACAGTTAAGACATGTATCTTACCAACCCAAAACTTGAAAGGTACAGGTGTACACTGTATACTTAAACTACTACAAAAATAGCATGTGAAACAGAATGCATTATATACTACTAACCATTGGAAACAAATTCTCTCATTACACTGTTTCATTCAGCGAGTCAGTCTTAGAAATAAAATATTTATATATGCATTTTAATAGATTTTTGTGTAAAAATGACTTTTGGCAGTTTGATGAAGAGAGTTCAGCTCCAGTTCATTCATCACACAGCAAATGGCAGGTCAAGTCAAGCACACTGCATTGTGGGATACAGTATTCAGTGCAGTGCAATACAGCAGTAATGTAGTGGGTCATGCTGGTACCCCATGGAAAATACAGTACATATTTTACTATACATATTGTGTCAACATAGGGCACAACATGTGTTAAATTAAATTATATGTGTTTAAAATGTTGTTTGTGTTTTCCTGGGCAATAACGATGGGAATGCTCAACTGCTTTTTTAAAGGTGGGGTATCCATTTTTTCAACAACACTGTTGGACATTGTTCATATTTGAAATCAACCCAAAAAATAACCACCCCTCTCTTCATTGTTCCGCCTCCAAAACTCATTCTGCAATCCTAACAACCCTGCTCCGAGTCAGTCTCAAACCCTGGCCCTGGCAAGGTTCTCTCAAAGTTACATTAACATTAATAGAACGTTCGTTCAGTTATCAGGTGTTTAATGACCAGTGTTGGGTAAGTTACTTCAAAAAAGTAATTAATTACTAATTACATCATCAATGTTGTATTTAAAATACTTTTCCAATTACTCTGTCTGAAAAGTAATTTAATTACTCAATAAGTAATTAAACTCATTACTTATTAAAATACCTATAAAGCTTGACTGGATAGACAATAGAAAGGAAACTCTTCTAATAATTTAAATATGAATCAAACAGGGAATAGTTTAGCCTTTTACAGCTTTTTTTTAAAACATTTTAGCTTTATTAAAACATACTATAATACTTAAAATATTTAGTAACAAATAGGGATGTCACGATACCAAAAGTCTAGTAGTCGGTACCGATACCACCAAAAGTGCACAATACTCGATACCAAAGTCAATACAACGGTAGAAATATTTAAGGATACAAATAAAACAATGCTATATATTTTTTCAGGTAGGTCTAATAGTAGTAAGTAAAAATACCACAGATATTTAATAATCAAATATAAAATAACTCATAACTGTATAAGTTAAATATATATTAATCCTTATTAAAGCTTTTCTTTTGTTGTTTGATTATCATTTATAATACAGACAGCCAACAGACAGTAGCATGTTTTAAAGACAATATGCTGTTACACATGCTGTTCACATTCACATAACCAACGCGAATATACGCCAAGACGGGCATTTTGACATAACTGTGTGTGTATTTGAAAATTTATGTGTAATAAACCGCGAAAATTTGACACTCGCGAGAGGCGCTTTGGTCGAGAGCGCGCTGACTGAAGACCGTCTCTCAGAGAGCGCGCGCAGTTTTTTCTCCCTAGGACATAGCTTACATTTTACCGTCAAAAGTAAAGTAATATTTCCATTCTGCAAAACAGCCACTTGCTTCTGCCGCCATCTTCAGACAGTGACTACGCAGCTAAATGGTGCGAAGTTGCGAACTCACGTGCAACTTCACTACAGCTAACGATTTTAAAGAGGCAGTGTTCACTTTTACCTTTAGACGACAAGTTTAGATTTTAAATTCAATATTGATTTATACAGAACTGTTGAACTAATTTACAGTATGTAACGAAAGTACATTGTAAGTAACTGTAATTAAATTACCTAAAAATGAACAGTAATCCCTTTGGTGAATCCAAAATGGTCAATATTCATATATTCAATTTTTTATTAATCTTTATTCATTTTCTATATTAATCATGCATTATCATTTATGACGTATGATTTTTAATATTGCTTATGATTTCAAGTATTCATATAACCTTACTCATTGTATTCAGTTACCATTGTATAATCACATATAATCATATATTTACTCCATATATACTCCTTATTGTATTCACTTATTATTTTGATCTTCATTGTGTTTTCTGTCACCTGTTGAACTCAGTGTATTATCATTCTCCAAGTGAACTTTCGGTGTTCTAGGTAATGGGTTATGGTGACACTTGTGGTTAATGTTGGGTGCCTTCCAAATTCTGCCAGCGAGGATATACTCAGAATTGATACGCTGGTGCACATGATGTACTTTCTCCTTCAATAATATTTTGTATTCAAATGAAAGGGGATATTTGAAAAGTGTTAACGTTGTTATTCTGATATTCCGACAAAGGTGTTAACCCACTTTTTGGGGACTATTTTTACTCTATCTGATAATGTCAGCCGTCACGAGACCATAAAATTACCCAATGACTGTTTGGATAGCAGGAAATCATAAAATATCATAAATTTTCTAAAGTCTCAAAAACAACGGAAAAGTTAAGTTGACCTCTCTTATCTATCCAAACTGACCTGGAAGGGTGTGATGTAAGTTTTCCCTAACTTCAAGGTATATAATTGACCTGATCCTTCAACTGGGGTGCTTATTCTTCTCCTGACTTGCATCCTGCGGTCTCTCGTGGCGCCACTCTTAATGATTTTCTTTCAGATTACTATACTCAGAATCAGAAGCGGAATTTTATCATTATAGATATTCGATTTTTGATTGTTATTCTGCCTTTTGGTTTTATTAAATTTGTTCATTACTAATTGAAGTTTTTGTGTTATTCCAATTTTAAATTCAATAAATAATTTTTTTTTTCCTCAACGTCATCGACCGCCTGGATCTCATCATCTTAAGTTTTTGCATCACCCTTACTTTACTTTTTCAGTGGATAAGTAATTTACTTAGTAACGCATTACACCCAACACTGTTAATAACGTTCTCAAAACATTAGCACCAAAACATCGTTCATGGAACGTTTTTTTCTGAAACTTTTCAGTTGAAACATTGAAAACAACACAACATTTTTTAAACATAAAAAAAAAAAAAAAAAAACTATGTTTATCCAACATTCAGAAATAATGTTTTCATTAATTGGAATGTTAGCAAAATGTTCTTAGAAGATGTTTTTAGATATCTAGTTAGCCTCACCTGTTTAGATTTCTTGTCGTCTGGTCTCTCTTTGTCTTTTCTGGAGCTGGTGGATCGCACAGCTTGACCAGCGGCTGATTGATTCCTCACTTCCTGTGCGGTTTCCATAGACACCTGAATTCAACAACGACAGACTTGAGCACCCGACACAAGCGTCCCGCTCTGAGATGTGTGAGTTATGGAAGTGAAGCTCTGACCTTCCAGATGTGTAGCGTGAAGCTGAGCGCGGTGAGCAGATGCAGCAGGTGTTTGTGGGACGATCGCTCCTCTGTGAGAGCCAGCAGTGTGTGCACTCGCATCAGACGTTCCAGACACCCGACCGCCCGCACCTCAGACAGATGCACCCCAGACGCCACGCTCTCCTCTAACGGGACAGGGGTGCGATGTTGACGTGATCACGTGATTGATTTGTACAGAACACAAGATAATCACACATGATGAAGACTGACCAGCTGTGAACAGCAGGATGTCTGCGGCCCACTCAACCTGGAGACGGATGTCAGTCACAGGAAAATGTGTGACATAGAGCCACTCGCCAAACTCCAGCAGGACGTCCACCTTCTGCCACTGAGCACCAGAAGACTGAGGAAACACACAGAAGATCTGTCAGTTAGCGCTGATTAACTAAATAACTGTCATGAAATCTCTGGATCATATTTTACACCCAAAATCAAAACATTTTTAAAATATATTTTTTCATGGAGGAAATTAAGCTTCTGTTATAACCATTATGTAAAACATAAATTAAGCTCATCTTCTACTAAATTCTCATTACTGTACAGGAAAAAAGAAGAAACATGGCGCTAGCAACACCAAGGTCATGGGTTCGATTCCCAGGGAAAGCAAGAACTGATTTAAAAAAAAGTTTAAATGTTTACCTTGAATGCAATGTAAGTTGCTTTGGATAATTTAAATAAATAATAGCTCTGATGTTTAAAAAGCTGGTTAAAAGCAAAGTGTGTATATATATATATATATATATATATATATATACACGTGTGTGTGTGTATACATGGCAGGCGCTTTTAACCAGCTTTTATCAGGGCTATTATAGTTAACAAGAACTAAAATCATAAAAAAAACTTTTCATTACTTGAAATAAAATAAAATTTCTAATTTTAATTTGGTTTAACTTGATGTACTAAAATAACTAAAACTGAAATAAAAATGAATGAATACTATATAGACATAGAAAAAAAACTAATAAAAATATATTTTTTGCTTTTTTTAAAGTACTCTTGGGAAAATTGGAAATGACATTTGTAAGTTTATATCACAGTAGCATTTTATACTAAATTTTATTTGAATCATTTAAAAATATATATATATATATATAATAATGAGTGTGTCTATAATAATTGTGTCGGATAATTCATTACACTAGTATGCAAAGTCTGGACACACCTTAATTTGTTGTGCTTTATATATATATATATATATATATATATATATATATATATGAAAACAATGTATAATTTTTTGGTGGGTTTTGGTGTAAAATGTGTCCCAGACTGTTCTTTACAATATTCACATATTATTGACCACTAATGAGAACATGCAGTAACATGTATGACCAGCAGGTGTCGCCACAAACCATTACACATGCACAGAGATGCACACACAGTCACTGTGCTTTGATCCTGGTCCAGTCTGAAGTGTTTTCCTGATGGTTTTACCTTTAGTGCCGTGATGGCGTTCTGATAGTAGGTCAGTCGTTGCCGTTTGTCTTTGGCACAGAGAGCTGCACGCCGCCACATGTGAGAGCAGACGATCTCGCCCTCGTCATTGAACCGCTGCATGTCCAGCTGAACAGACTCTCCCAACCGGGCCTTGACCAGAACACGCTGCTTAAACAGAACCCTGTGCACAGACACACACAGAGCTTCATAACAGAGAAAACCGAATGATGATTTTCAAGTGGCTAACAATTCATTTAGTGTAACTGAGAATCACACTAAAATGCAAAAAAATAGGATACACTTGAAGGATTTAATTTCTCTCATAATCTTAAAACAATCTTTCGATCTAAACACCTAAATTCGTGAGATTCACTCATTGTTGACCACAAATGAAAACTTGCAGTACATGTGTAAGAGCACCAGCAGGTGTCGCCAAAACTTCACAGACAAACGAAAAAGAATCATTAGTGGATGGTAAAATAAACTTAACTTGCCAGAGCCTCTTCACTCTTGCAACTTATATTTTTAAAAAGTCTTAAAAAAAAAAAAAAGACTATGACTTTTCCCTCTATGTGAGCTCATGTCTAAATGTGCATTTGCAATCGTACATTAAATGTATGGAAGGATATTCCGGAAAGAAATTGCAAATTGTATTAGCAATTGCGTGTTACATATGTGGACGCATAAACTGTGACATAATCCAAACGCAATTGCAAACCTCGCATTACCTTTTGCGTTTTCGCTGTCGCAAACGCACAGTGACTGCCAAATTTCAAATGCAAAAGCAAAGTCCATTTGCAACTGTATTTCCCATGTCTTACAAGTTATGACCCTGTCATATTTAAATAGCAATCTCAATTACCACGTCTGCTTTTTCATTTTCTCTGAGTCTCGTATGTAGCCTGCCAAAACTCAAATGCAATCGCAATTCATTTAGCATTTGAATGTCCGATGCCTACACGGAAACCTGTCAATCAGCGTCAGAGGTGGGGCTACACTATGGGGTGTGTTCGTATGGTGAATGACGTCACTCACAGTCGACTGTCAAGACGATAAATGTCATGCCGATGTGTACTCTATACAAAGTTATATATCATAAATGTCATCTCTGTACTGTTTGCAGTCATAATAATAAAAGAATGTCATGCCGAATGCTTTGAACAATGTAGGTAATCGGTAAAATTGTGGAGGAACTTATGATGCTCGCGCAGCAAGTTGATGACACCGGAACCATTCGTAGAAGACTAGAACAGCATGGATTAAGGTACATAAAATTTTCATAAATGTGTGCTTTATGGGAAAAAAAAAGCATTTGGAATGTATCGCACTGTACATATAATGAATATTAATACATACAATATAAAACATATATATGGCAGCTACCTTTGGCTCTCCAGGCCAAGACTTCCCTTATGAAAATTTAAAAAAAAAACAAAAACATGGCTATTGTAGTTATTCAATGGTAACCACAATTTTTTTTTTATTTTTTTTTTTTTTACAAAAAACATACTTTAACTAAGATATTTGTGTGGTTATACAAATGGTAATCAACACACACACACACACACACACACAATGGTTTTATTATAATAAAACCATGAGTAATTTTCATAAGGGTTGTTTTTAAAGGATTGCTTATATCGTATTAGGCATTTATACTTTTATTATTGGCTTATACAAAAAATATATATCATCTGACAATCTGTGGTATTAATATTCGTAATATTATGTACAGTGCCATACATTCCAAATGCTTTTTTTCTCCATAAAGCACACATTTATGAAAAAAATTGTATATACCTATGCTGCTTTAGTCTTCTACGAATGGTTCGCTCAGATAGGCCTACTCCAAGCAGGCGCACAAGCTTGACACATGAGTAACCACATACAACGTAGTACTCAATCATATCTAGGGGTCTGTCCATCAAAGGACGTCCTGGCCAGAATGATTTAGTTGTTCTATCCCTCACAAAAAGCCTGTCAGCCACTTCACTCAGGCTGGCGAAGACAACATTACGGATGCTGTTGTTCGTAAAGGCGACAAACTCAATTAACCTGTCCAAAAATGACTTCTGAGTGAGAGGAAATCTGTAGAATATGAACTGTGCGAGCATCATAAGTTCCTCCGCAATGTTCAAAGCATTCAGCATGACATTTCTTTCTTTCTTTTTTTAATCAGGTTTATAAACAAGTACACAAAAATATACAACCCTATTTAAAAAAAACAGCCAGGCAAAAGGTCATAGAGCATACTGTCAACTAGGGGTGTAAATCGGACGGTTCGTCACGATTCGATACAATATCGATTCTCATAGCCAGCGATACAATATTTTTCGATACCTCAAAAAGTTCTGCGATACGATTCGATTCAGGGGTATATCGATCAATACTTCGATATTATGATATTATGTGCCTATTTTACACAACCAGTTACATTTTCATTAACTCACAACTGCAACCAAAATATATTACATAAACAATTATTTTAAAATTTCACATCTCGCACCCTAACTCGGACATCCACAAATAAAACATTCACACAGTAATCGAATGACAGCTTATGACATGACAACAGTCAAGAAAGTATTTTAGGCTTCTGTGCTAAATTGTGTAATGTCAAAAAACTGATAAACAAGGAAATATTGTAGGCATATATTGTGTATATTATATATAGGCCTATATTCTATAAAATTAAAAGACATTTCTTTTAAATGTAAAGCGCAGCTTTTTAATGAAGCAACAACATATTATAGGTAGGACAGAACAAGACAGGCTATTAATATTCTTTCATTGTGCAAAAGTATTATAAAGGCTCCAATACAGAGCGGCACAAAGCACTTATGCGCATCCCGTGTGCAGAATGATGCGCTAGAAGCACAGAGTCACAGCGCGTAGCAGTTTATCGAGCATTAATTTCAGTAACTCTGTGTGCGAAGAGCGATTCATAGCGCTCTATTCTCCAGTGCTGTGATCTAACAGACATTGTTTGAGATGTGTGCACGCTGCTTTTTGCAAGGCTTTATACACAAGCAAATTATAACCTTTCGTGAAGATTCAGCACTGGCTCATTCGGGACAGTAACCGTTCCATCTACTGTCCCGAGCGTCTTTCACATGTTCTGAAAGGTCGTTTAAACCAGATTGCACGCGTTGGCGATAACGCATAGACTGACATTGTGTGAAAATATGGAGAGTGTTAAAACAAAGGTGCCTCTATAAATAGCGCACAGGTATCGATTTTTTTACACGTTACATCGATCTAATGTCTAACGATACGATGCATCGATCAATATCGACTGTACATTATAGGAAAGAACGAATATAAGATGCACACAATGATATCAATTTTAAGGCTTTAACATTGCTGGATGTAGATATTGTATCCAAGTAATACTTATGTATAAGAAAAGCTAGTAAAATAAATTTATTAGAAAATATTTGTCCTTTAGATTCTTCTCAACATGATAAAAACCAAACAACACATCCTACAACAAAGAAAAATTGTCTAAGAGAGAAGCATGTATCAGACTTTTTTATTATTTTTTTATCGTCTTGACAGTCGACTGTGAGTGACGTCATTCACCATACGAACACACCCCATAGTGTAGCCCCACCTCTGACGCTGATTGACAGGTTTCCGTGTAGGCATCGGACATTCAAATGCTAAATGAATTGCGATTGCATTTGAGTTTTGGCAGGCTACATACGAGACTCAGAGAAAATGAAAAAGCAGACGTGGTAATTGAGATTGCTATTTAAATATGACAGGGTCATAACTCGTAAGACATGGGAAATACAGTTGCAAATGGACTTTGCTTTTGCATTTGAAATTTGGCAGTCACTGTGCGTTTGCGACAGCGAAAACGCAAAAGGTAATGCGAGGTTTGCAATTGCGTTTGGATTATGTCACAGTTTGTGCGTTAAAACGCAATTGCTAATACAATTTGCAATTTCGTTTGAAAATTGTCCGGGATATCCTTGCATATAAGCGAGTTTCTTTACATGTAAATAATTGTTTCCTTATGAACACATTTTCCGATTCTAGATAATGTTTGAAACTTTGTATTTCTCGTGCTCCTCACTTGTTGTATTCATCATTGCATAAAAGCGTCTGCTAAATGAATGAATGCATCACAGTGGTGTAACAACGCTGTTCTACAGAGACCCGCCAGATGGCGCCATTTACTGATAAACGCGGTATTGGAGAACTGATGACCAATTAAATGGCTTATCTGTAGTAGTACACGCACACACACACACACACACACACACACAAACGAAAATACCAAGAGCAGAAATCATCACGGCTCTGTTTCTGCATAATTTTTATCACCTCTGGCTGCAAGTATCCAGTGACCTGTGAAACACTGCAAGTTAAAAAGGGCAGATGTGCAGATATTGCAGCCGTGTGTGTTGGAGGGAAGGACTCACAGGCGGTGTGCGGTGTGTGGAGTCTCTCTGACAGCCTTGTCCAGCAGCTGTAGGCCTTTCCTCCAGTCACCACTGTCTGCATGAATATGGAGCAGAGCATTGTACATACACACCCACACCTTCAGGTCATCATCACGACTGCCTGCATCTGCTGACAGAGAGAGGAGGCTGACGGGTGCGAAAAGTTCTCGGAACATGCCAAAGCCATCCCTTTTCAAGTCTCACAGTCAGTTGAATTTATAAAATACAGGAACTGAATTACAGCAAGATCAGTTAGCATTATAGCATCAGCATTGGTGGTTCAGTGGTAGAATTCTCGCCTGCCACGCGGGAGGCCCGGGTTCGATTCCCGGCCAATGCAGATACACATTTTTTTTTTTTTTTTTACAGTTACTCTGTAAAAAAAAGTTACTCTGAATGCTAAAATGACACAATGTCTGGAAACTGTGACAAAAAAAAAAAACTTTACCAGACAGGATAAATCAATATTGAAACTATCCACCTTCACACCAAACTAAAACAATATAATATAGTAAAAATGTATGTTTAATATAATTAATAATGTATATAATATACTATATTATAAAATAATGTAATTATTTGTGACATTATTTGTGATTAAATACCACAGTTTGCTATGGGAAAATCCTATAGTAGAAACTCATGTAGCACTGAGAATTTAGCGGGAATACATCTGCAGATGGCGTGCATAGATATAAGATCATGAACATTTCTCTCAGTAACATATTATAAGCACAAATAGACTGCTTATATGTCACAGAAATATAGCAAAATAATTCTCACTTGTGGTATCTGATGTTTCCATCACTGGTCCAGACGCTCTTTTACTTTTGTCCTGTACACACAAATGGGAAAGATATAGTTGGAATAACTTTCAGAATGATTTTTTCCACCTGATAAACGATAAAAACATTGACAGTCAATCAGAATCCCTGCTTTAACTAGCTCAAGCCTTTAAAGCGGCAGACGACAAAGCTGCAGCACTTATAATAAACAGAACAATATCGTGTGCTGGTGTGGATGATAATACAGTTATCGTTCTTGGTGTGAACTGGCCTTTACAGGGGTTTGTTTGCTGTAGGTGTGCGCCATGGCCTTCAGGATGAGCTCCAGTGGTTCTCTGAGCTGTCGTCTGTCTGGTCTCGTGTCCAGGAGAGGCAGACAGGCGTTCCAGTAGTGACCCGCTGCGGTCACACACAGACACCAGCTGCCCGCCTGCTCCGCAAAACTACAACAAACAGAAATCAGAAGAACAAGAGAGAGTTAGAAAGTCAGTAACAATTCAAGAGTTGAATCCGGTGGTGTTACTGACCTGACGCTGGACTGAAGCATGCGCAGACCCTCCAAATATCTGATGTGATGACCTCTGGCCTCATGGATCAAACTCTGACCTCTCACACATGCAGCGCTGCTCAACATCTCCTGCACTGAACGCACACTGAACCTAAACACACACACACGCTGGGTTTCCATGCTTTATCGGGAATTTCTATAGACATAATGATTTTTATACTGTACAAACTGTATATTCTCTCCCCTAACCCTACCCCTAAATCACAGAAAACTTTATGCATTTTTACCATTTCAAAAAACATCACTTAGTATGATTTATAAGCTGTCCCCAAAAAATGGTCCCCAACCCTAACATTAATTATTAATCAAACTGTATGCAATAAAGTTGATATATAGATGTGGTGCATTAATAAAGTGATGTACTATACGTATACTGTAAGACTGGCACTCACAGGGCATAAGTGTCCGTATTCACCCTGTGAACTGCATACTGCTCCAGCTGCAGTGCATTATTGGTGCAGGTCATGACAAGGTCATGGTCATGGGCCTGATGAGCGAACAGAGCGAGCTGCGTCCACACATACAGCTCCAGCACCGGGTTGGTCCACTGACAGCCCACCGCCATCTGCACCAGCTTAAGGACAGAAACAAACACGCACATCTCTGTATTACTAATATATACTGAGCAAAACACAATCAGGCACTACATCTCATTTCATGATCCTGACAGCAGCTTTTAGAGTAATTAACACTCAACAGAACACCCTCGGATCTATGTCAGATGTCACCGATCTCCTTAATTGATATATTACTGAATAAAAGCCTTCTCAATAAACATAAAGTGCACTATTTGTGGCAACTAAATTGCAAAAATTGCTTACTTGGACACAAACAAACTCCAAACTCACACTATTGGATGAGTCTTGCAGTGTCCAAATTCACCTACCTATACTAGTATGCACTAAAAGTATGCACTCTTTTTGTGAAGAAGTACATACTTAAAGAGTGTGTAGCAGAAGAGTAGGCAAGCTTTGGGACAAACTAAAACTACTACATCGTAATTACATATTTAGCAGACTCTCCTCATGCATTTAGAAGTTAATGGCCAAATGTGTCTTTCTAAAAGCTCACAATGTGGTAGCAGATAAAATAAATATATATTTTTTATCAGGTTAGATATGAATTATTAATAACTCTTTCTTTGTTTTTTATAACGTCATGCCAGCTTCTATGGCTATATTCATGGCGAGAGAGGTTTAGTTAAAAAAATAAAAAAATAAATAAGATGTTTAAGATTCATTTTTTCAGTGTCAGTTCTGGCAGGTCATGTCAGTCAAGCTCGCATCAGCTGACTCCCAGGTGACTCGCGTCTACCTATAGGAATATAATGCCTATCACAGCATTCATATATAAGCTCCTCAGTATTATCAGTAGCTACCGCGTTTCTGAGGGGCTAATTACCCTCCTCCATCCCCAGCTCCTCCTCTCGTCAGTCAGGATTAGACTTTATGATTCCCCTGAATCGAACTAATTCTTGAAAATGCGTACATGTTAAATTATTGACATTAATTATATCTACATATGTTGGTTCTGTTCTGTTTACCCTAAGGGGGGTTATGGCTGCTTTCCCTGCTCTTATCCATGCTAGGCTGCATGGATGCGCAGGGAGTTCTTGCCCAGAGCAGAATCAAACCGCCAATACAAACTCTATGCATTATCCATCATATTTGACGATAGTGGTCCTGACAGAATTGGATTTACTTGGTTAAAAACCTCTTCAAAAGAATCAACAGAATAAAAGATTTTTCCTAAAAGTGTTACACTCTTGAAAGTAAAAATGTAAGTGTTAGTCTTGAGTTATTAATCACTCAAACCCATTTATCTGATTCTAATAATTATAGTCACTGTATTTCAACATACTAGGATTTGGGACACACTAATTCTAATTTCGATTAGGACGTATCGTATAATATGCGAATTGGGACACAGCATCAGTGTTGCTGTGATGAGTTGATCCATGTTTTGTTCAGAGAAATCAATTTAAAAGCATCCATGTCTAAAATAAACAGAGAAATTAAGTGTAAATGTTTGGCTAAAAATACAAAGGTAAATAATAGATGGAATAAAAGACGGCTGCAAGAAATGAATAATTTATTATAGACCCACCTTGATGCAGTTTGAGTTTATCAGAACAATCAATGTAATGGTTCACTTACAGTATAGTTTTCTCTGCACATGAAACTCTATTTTAACAGGTTGTGACAATCAGCAGGTCTCACCACAGACAGGCTGGGAACGGTAAACTCCATCAGTCTGGAGTTCCTGTTACACTGAAGCATCTCGATTGCGACCAGCACACGGGACACGGCCGTCACTGCCTCGTTTTTACTCTGACAGACACAAAATAAAGAAGTTATGGGCTTGAGATAAGATATTAAACCTATAAAGCCAACCGTATCATATTTGATGCAATAATTTCTAAGGACTTTAAATTATTCGCTGAACTTTTACTTGATTATCCGTACAAATGTGAGTCAAACAATTAAATTACACTTCAAATATTTTTTTTTCCAAAGACAATTTCTGTCATATTAGACAGCTTTTATCACGCTGGTGTTAGTTTAAATAAGTTTGGTTTTAGTTAGTTATTTGATGCTATAAAAACAGGGGTGAGACATCATGATTGACAGCTGAGATTGACCGCTTCTTTGAGTGAAGTAGTCACTGAGGCGCCAACAGACTTTTTCTGGATCTTGTGACTGGAGCTTTAACTTTCATTTCTACATTTCCATAACTGTTTATTTCACACCGAAATAATGAGTTGTTCTAAGTTTGGGCGAGACCTTGATATCGCGGCTCCACTTCGTGTTCACTACTGCGCAGACTTGGGTTTCAAGTTCACTATGTGCAGACTCGAGACTCAAGATGTCAGTACCATATAGACACACTGCCGGCTTCAGTTACTACAATGGAATAGAGTAAAGGTACGTCGTCCATATTTTTTTACAGTCTATGGTTAAAAGCGGTTAGGCTAAAAAGCATTATCGCGCTCGCCCCCTTCTGGATTGGAGTGTGGATCTGACTGTGACTGACTGTATTCGTTGTCTAACTGCATGAACCGAACCGTGACGTCCGTACCATGACGGTTCGGGACGAATACATGAACCGTTACACACCTAAGAATGATCCCATGTGACACGTCATATATTTCTACGGGTTTACAATAGGGTTCAGTGTTCCGAAATGAGGAGCCAAATGTTTTATTTATTTATGAATCAATGTAAATTCATGTGCATTACTCTTAACGTTGACACATCTTCCTTGTTAAATGAACATTGGTTTAGTTTTTTCTTTTTTATGTAATGTAAAGTAAATACATTTCTATTTTGTCATTTTACATTAACAATGTATTGTAATAAATGTTCTATTTATCAAAACCAAGGCAATCTCATCAAGTTAGTGTTTTAAGCATTTCTACATTCATTCCAAAATAATAACTAAAGGCTGTAACAAATTTAAACAATATATTTTATTTGTGCATTGATGTTTTTCTTTTTAACTTAGGCTATTTTGGATCATCAGTCATGCTGGGTAAACACCGTCTGTCACAGACACAAAGATATATTTTTAATTTCACTAAGCTGATTGCACTAAAAACCCCGCAGTCATCATGTTTTCAGTCCATTTCAAGTTTGATTTTGACGTGACATAAAGCAGTGATATATAACTGGGTGATCTGTTTACTTACTTTTCAATTAGTCTTCCCATTGACGGCATCATTTATTCATTCAAACTGACGCGCGGAACGTGCGCGTAAACAAGAGGCGGGATTTATCGCACAAACCAATCATATCCAATCATAACCAATTACATCCAATCATAGTGCAATGGAGACATTGCCTCCTCTCACGTGACTTTCCCCCAGTCGTTCTCAATTACCCCCCACAAAACCCACCGCACGCCGGGGGTCTGATGGTTTTCTATGGTTTTCTATGAGAGCAAAGGGAGGCATAACTCCTGCTGTAACTTTTCCTGCGGGTGTTGCAGTGTTCCTTAAGAAATACGAGTGACTTGCGTTCTTTTTAATGTCATAATTTGTAATATTTGTGTTGTTTTAAATGTAATATGGATTATTTTCTCATCCTATTTTTTTTTTTTTTTTGAGGAGGCACTGCCTCCCTTGCCTCCTTGGAGGAAACGCCCCTGGGTTTAGTGAAAAACAAACCAAAAATGTACTTAATTTATTTAATGAAAATCCTGCCCTTGACCGTTGATCTTCTGTGCTCGACTGTGCGTTTTGAGACTCTATTAGCACTGCAATTCACTCCGACTCGCCCAGAAAAACACACGAGTTGTGAGAAATCAAGATAAAAAAAAAAACATGAAATATAATGCCTAAAAATCCCCAAAACAAAAAGTATCCATGTACTTTCTTTACAGAGTTAAATATCTCTGGACAGGAACTCCTATTGTCCGGTGATAGTCAGAATGACAGATGTGAAAGCGATACTTCTTGTTGTGACAAACACGATGGATATATTCATCTCGGAGTAGAAAGTATTGTTTTCATGTCACGTTTTCATTAATCTTGATTAATAAAGCGCATTAGAACAACACCAGGGTGAGTAAATAATGACTTAATTTTCATTTTAGGGAGAACTATTCCTTTAAGTCCCCCACAGCCAAACTTTTGATTACTGGCATCAGCTTATTCTAGTCAAAAAAGACCATTTAACAGGTGTGTTTTGTTTTTTGATGTCACCTCATCGTTGATGTCCAGTTTCTGTCCAATCTGCTGGTGAAGCAGCTGTTTAACGGAGACCCACGTGCTCAAGAGCTGCTTCCTCACCATGACTGGCACCGGCTCAGCGTTTCCATTGGACAGTTTCAGCGCAAAGTCACACACCTACACAACACACACAGTCAGGTATCAGCAGAACACAGACGTCCAAACCTCCCCTCACTTTCACTCGCACATCCACAAACTTTCTGCTCTTAAACTTCACAGCTTTACGTATAAATCTCAAGTTTGCTTGAGCCAGCATGCTGCTTGACGCGTGTTAGAAATTGATAAAAACGCAAGCGAGATTAGCTTCTCATGTCGAGTGTGAAAAGAGCAGTGTTAGGAAAAGTAGTTAGTGAATAATTTCCCTATACTAAAAAGGCTTTCATGTGGAATTACCACTGATATGTGCAGAGGAGGGCCTGTAAATCTGCACAAAAGACAACAAAAGGAAATTTAATTAGAGGGATCATGAAGAAGGGAAGCAGCAGAACGCATGAGGTTTTTAACTGTGTATTTAGTGGCTGAATCAGACTGTGAATCTATTTCAGAAAGATTTTTATGGGCCTCTTTTCAATAAATGTATTCACATAAGAGTGTGGATCAGAACCATACTCTTATGCTTCTCATATATATGCCTAAATTTAAAGGGTTAGTTCACCCAAAAATGAAATTTCTGTCATTAATTACTCACTCTCATGTCGTTCCACACCCGTAAGACTTCCGTTCATCTTCGGAACACAAATTAAGATATTGTTGATGAAATCTGATGGCTCAGTGAGGCCTCTATTGCCAGCAATGTTACTGCACCTCTCAAGATCTATAAAGATACTAAAAACATATTTGAAACAGTTCATGTAACTTCAGTGGTTCTATCTTAATATTATAAAGCGACAAGAATACTTTTCAACAATATCTATATGGGCCGAGTTCAAAACACTGCTTCAGAGCTTTACGAATAGAATCAGTGCATCGGAGCGCCAAAGTCACGTGTTTTCATCAGTTTAGCCGTTTGATAGGAGATCCAAATCACTAATTCGAAACAAAAGATTTATAAAGCTCAGAAGCTTCATGAAGCAGTGTTTTGAAATCGCCCATCACTAGATATTGTTGAAATTTTTTTTTTTTTTTTTTTTGGCGCACAAAAAGTATTCTCGTCGCTTTATAATATTAAGATAGAACCACTGAAGTCACATGAACTGTTTCAAATATGTTTTTAGTATCTTTATAGATCTTGAGAGGTGCAGTAACATTGCTGGAAATAGAGGCCTCACTGAACTATCGGATTTCATCAACAATATCTTAATTTGTGTTCTGAAGATGAACGAAGGTCTTACGGGTGTAGAACGACACGAGGATGAGTAATAAATGACATTATTTTCATTTTTGGGTGAATTAACCCTTTAAGGTTATATATTTGAATTGCAACTTGCAATTTAACTTAGCTTGTTTTAAATTCAAGGCCTGCCTTCAAACTTCCAAGGCCCTTGTCAGAGAGTATATTTACAGAGCCTATTTATGGTCTGAGATCAATGCTTTGCACAGGGGTAGTTTCCCAGGTGAGCTCCAGTGTGTGTATGTAGATAAGAGTGTCTTCGTTAAATGCTACTTGGTGTTTACAGCCTCAAGTGGACTAAAAACAGCTGCTCACCTCTAAAGCTTTCTTAATGCCCTGCATGGCAGCAGCATCCAGCTGAGGGCCGTGGGTCAAGCCTGATTTCTCCACGCTTTTTCCTCGCATTTTCTTTGTCTTTTCGGCAGGCAGCTGAACGTCTCCCTTCTCTGCGTCCTGTGATTCTTGATCGGCATGTATAGACGTCCCACACCATGGCTGGATGAGTCCCTGAGCAACAGCGTCACAAAGCATGACCAGAAGAATCACCTCCCTGAAATAAAGCACAGACGCAATCAATATTATTTAAATAAATAATATATGAAATAATGATGTAATTATAGAATAATGAAATAAAATGATAAAATAATAAATAAAAAATTACATAATTACAGAATGATAAAAATAATATAAAATAATGATGTAATTATAGAATAATGAAATAAAATTATTAAAAATATATTATTATTATTATTATTATTATTATAGAATTATAGAATAAATAAAAAAGCACACTCTCTTTAGCAGGAAATTATTGAGTACTAGTGAGGACTAGTGTTGGGTCTGAGTCCACCTTTGTCGAGTCCGAGTCAAGTCCAAGTCCTTAACCAATCAAGTTCGAGTCCAAGTCCGGACTTCAGTCCGAGTCCTTAACATCCGAGTCCGAGTCGAGTCCGGCCGAGTCCAGAAAGATTTAAATTATTTGAAATTGCAACTGGCCTTTTGCAAAGACCGCCTACAAAATTTAAATTAAGTGCCGTTCACACTACATTTCACGGACAAGAATTAAATTCAGTAGACACATGTAACAGCCCAATACCTACAAAAAAGTCTGTGGGTGCAAAATCTGAAAACCCAACAGGAAGTGAGATATTTTGAATTTTCTCTGCAAAATTTTTGCAATTTTTGCCATTTCCATACGTCGTACTTTAACAAACTCCTCCTAGAGCTTTAATCAGATCAACATCATATTTGGCCAGTCTAATCTAAAGACCTTTGCGACGTTGAATTGCGAAGATCTAGAGTTTTCGCTGAAGGACGTGTCAAAATTTGATGTTTCGCCATGAAACAGGAAGTTGCTGTAACCTGGGCATACAATGAAACTTCACGTTTTATTAGAGTCCTGGCCTGAAGACATCTACATGCAAATATTCAGTTAGTCATAGCGCCACCTGTTGGCAACAGGAAATAGCTTGCTTTGCACTGTAATTCACTCCCTGAAACACATGCTATGACGTACCAAACATGCTAGAAACACGTTAAATCATGCAACACTTGGCTAAGTCCTAAAGTATGCGATTAACGCCACGAAACAGGAAGTTGTTGTAACTCAGGCATACAATGTCCAATCTGCCCCAAACTTCACATGTTTGAGAAGAGTCCTGCCCTGAACACATCTTCATGACAGTATTCAGTTATAGTAATAGCGACACCCACTGACAATAGGAAGTGATGTGTTTAACATTGTGATGCATTTCTAGCAACATACTAAAATATGCAATTGAGTACTAAACATGCTACAAACATTTTAAAACATGCTAGCAACACTTAGCTGAATGTTAACGCATGCCATTAACGTCATGAAACAGGAAGTTGTTGTAACTCAAGCATACAATGTCCCATGTGCCTCAAACTTCACATTTAATAAGTGCCCTGGCCTGAAGACATCTACAGGCCAAAATGTAGTTATAGTCATATCACCACCAGTTGGTAGCAAGAAGTGTGGCAAATACAAATGACTGATGTAGTCCTTCTATATTTATATACTTAAATGCATATTGCCCACCGTGCTCTGTTTTCCTTTAACCACTGAGTGGCGGTGGCACGGGTGCGAGGGCCCTTTCATCGCTGCTTGCAGCTTTCATTTGTCTTGTATTTTGTTTTTGTATTTTTGTGGACTAGGCTATACGTAATAAACATCTGTTATGTAAAATAGCTTATCAAAAAAAAAAAAGTGCGAAAGAAGCAGGCTATATGTAAAATAGGGCAGAACAATGACAAAAAAATAATAATTGTTGATTATTTCCCTTGATAATGTCATTGCAATTAATAATGTTGGTTAATAGGATTTACATTAATCCATGTCATGATTTATGTAGATTACACATCCAAACCGTTGCCTTCATGTTTCATGTTAACAGGCTTGAGGCGCCAAAATGTTGCTATGGTTACTATGTCAATCGTCGCAATTTCATGACTCCCACAGAACAAAAAATTAGCGGATTTACTCCCACATTTAAATGCATTTATCACTCCTAAAACTTTGCAGTGTGAACGTAACCACTGGTCCTCTAGCAACATGAAAAACAAAACTATTGTCAATACCGTTCACTTTAAGCCGTCACTTACTAAGTTCTGCACTCTCACGAAAACACTTGTCATCTCTTATTTACATCGCGTCTAGAGTAGACTTTGCCGGTTATGAGGGGGTTTGCGAAAGTATAAACCATGTGCTGATTCTGAACACATACATTTTGAGCAAATTCTCCGCATGGCGACTCCAGAACGCCTCTGATGGGCCACTGCGTTCACGCGCTCAACGTATATGTCTGCGATTGGCTAAAATGCTCAACACTGCAACAATTCAATGTAAGTAGTTTCGTTTCATTTTTGAATAATACTATATTGTGTCCTTCAGTACCCGGACTCGACTGTACTCTGGAAATTTCCCGAGTCCAAAATATCCAAGTCCGTGTCAATTCAGAGTATAAATTCTCCCAAGTGCGTGACAAGTCCGAGTTCATTGAAAATTGGACTCGAGTCCATGTTCGAGTACCCCAACTGTAGTGAGGACTGATGTAACAAACACAACTAATAAAGTTACACAAAATAAAAAATAAATAAATAAAATAAAACAAAAAACAAGACACATGATCCTCAACAATACACGATTTGAAGAATCATTCACGTCTGGAGCTCAGGTTGACGCACACACTGAACTTTAATACTTAGGGGCTGTTTACACACAACACTGTTTTCAACTTAAAACTGAAAGTCTTTATGCGTTTTGGCCATTCATTTATATGACAATGGCGTTTTTGAAAACGATACCGTTATCGTCGCTGTGTAAACTACAAAAACACGAATTTGTGTTACATGTTCAGTCTATAGAAGTGTAGTGTTTCTTTACAAAGTGACAGCCTGGCAGCAGAATACAGAATACGTGTGAACGGATATTGTTTTGACAACGGAAGCAAAGGAAAAACTTTTCAGTTTTTAGTACATCATTGTCGCGTAAACGTACCCTTAGTACTAGAGGTTTCAGCACATCAATATCAGCAGTAGTTAGAATTGATGTATCAAACATCACTAATAAATTAACACAAGCCCATGTCTTACCCAGCATGCCCTGTCTGTCTGAGTAGTTCTAGCAAACGGCTGAACGTGGGCAGGAGAAGCCGATGCGCTCTAGTGGCCAGCAGCCAGCTGTTGTAGTTCCACAGATATACGGCTGCATTAGCCACCAACCACGCCTCACATAGCTCCGCCCCAATCTCCGCCCCTCGCAGGAAGTTACTCGTGGCATAAGCTGATAAATCCTTGATCCAATCACTGAGGAAAGACAAAAAAAGGCAACAATAACCAATTATGCTTCTGTAACCAATTATAGCAGTTATGTCACAACAGTTATGTCACAGCAGTTCTAAAGACATGAGAATTTAAAGTCATTACTATTATAAGATAATTACATTATTAGTATGAGACTTATTATTATATAGATCATGATTATGCATATATTTATATGGCACTTACATTGTTCTAAAATATTGAATTTATATTGATTTACATTATACTGACACACCTACTGACAACATTTTTAACATTTTACTATTGTATTCTGCACTTTTATGATGCCTTTATGTCAACACAATGATCATATGGTAATTTGCACATACCATAAGATGTATTTAAATTCTATGCTGCAGCTTCTGGTTAGTTGCTAACTGAATTACACTGACACTGTACAAAATAAAGCTGAATCTAATTTCATCTAATCTCATTTGGATGGCCGATACATATTAAAGCAGCATGTGTAATAGTTTATGCTCACATGAATGCCGATGTGTTCTTGATGCTGCTGAATATGTGATCAGCGGGTCTGTTCGTGATGCACAGGGTGTCTGTGAGCTTTCTTTATCTAGCTGTGAGTCGCAAGCTTATTGTTTCATGCGACTTATAATTTGAGAAAGTAATTTAATGCATGCTGGGATGTGGAATAGAATGGCTCTCTGTGATTATCTTGTCTGTTTAGGTCCACATTAGCAGCAGGAGCTTAATATAACATGCTTAACATCCAATCAGTTTTTGAGATGAGAGTAAGTTATACAGAGCCAAGGATGTGTGTAAACGAGTCAGAGTTATTAATATCAATGATACTAAAACAAGAGCGCTTTTGTTCACCTGTACAGGGTCCAGTGGGCGTTGTCCTCAGGTGGGTGTGTCTGTCTTTCATCAGGTGCTACAGCAGAGCCGTTCAGTTCCACCCCCTCAGAGCGGAGTTTAAGGATGGTTACCTAGACAACACAATACTGTGCTTTATGGGATGCCAATTTTGATGAGAACTTCATTCTTTTTTTTTTTTGTTATGCACCTATAACAACAAATATTTCTGGTGTATTTAATCAGCCCTATAAATCCTATTGTATCATATTCAATACGCATATTTCTAAGGCATATTTTCTTAATGCTAAACATGATCAAAACTTTGCTCATAAATCTGTCGCACACAATCTCCTACAGTCCTTCTGTCATCTGATTGATAGTTTAGACTGTTTTATCAAGTAAAAGTCTTTTAGTATAATTGTACAAATGTCCTCCTTCAGCTCGTGTCTTTCTGCTGTGAAATCTGCACTGATTTTTATCAAGTAAACGTCAGAATAACTTTGATATTGTTAGTAATATTTCAACTGGGCTTAAGCAACTTCGGTTTACTTAATTATCCAGATATCATTTTTATAAAAATCATTAGTATCATTGTCATAGTATGTGTTTTGTATTTTTAGAGACTCGTGAATCAGTGAGGATGTGATTCAGTTCTGTCTGTAATTCCTCTTCCAGTTCACGAGGGTCTGCAGTCAGTGTCGTCTGTACAGACGGGGCTGATGGGAGCCAACGGCCCATACGGTTAACACAGGATGACTGAGGATCAAAGCCTCACAGGTCCACGAGGAACTCACATCCTTTCACTTCCCCCGGATGGCACACTCAACAAATTAAAAGGACGCCTTTTGAAAAATCAACCCCTTCAAAAACAGAGGAAACACATTCGCCGAGAACAAAGTGATGTGTTATCAAAGAGAAGTTGCTCCGACAGGCCTCTGCTTTTGTCAAGGTCATCACTTCTTTGTCTCGCACGGAATTCCTTGTGCCAAATCTGTACGTGCAGTTCAAAGGAAACGGGTCTCTGAAGACATAATTACAGATGATCCTGGAGGTCTAATGCAGTCATTAAAAGAACTTCACATTATTGAGTGAGACATCTTCATTTTCTTGATTTCATAAAACGTGTAAAGGAGTATTTCACCCAAAACTACAATTATATCATTATTTACTGACTTACAAACCCATATGCTGTGGAACAAGGATAATTTATTATTTTCATGCATCTCATTTTCATACGACATTTACACACACACCATTTACAAACTCTTCTTTTGAGCTCTAGTTTGGTCTCTTTTTAAAGAGCTCAAGTTAAAAAAAAAAGAAGAAAAAAACAAAGTGAATCTAAAAGAAAGTTATAGAAGTTTAAAGGGTTAGTTCACCCAAAAAATGAAAATAATGTCATTTATAACTCACCCTCATGTCGTTCTACTGCTGTAAGACCTTCGTTCATCTTCAGAACACAAATTAAGATATTGTTGATGAAATCTTGAGAGTTTGAATGGCTTTGCTCTCAATAGAGGCCTCACTGAGCCATCAGATTTCATCAACAATACCTTAATTTGTGTTCGGAAGATGAACGAAGGTCTTACGGCTATAGAACGACAAGAGGGTGAGTAATAAATGACATTATTTTCATTTTTGGGTCAACTAACACTTTTACTTTATTAAAAGGCACAAAAATATTTTTTAAACTTTATATGAAATGTATATTTTCCAAAACATGTTTTACTCTAAAACTGTGAGAAAAACCAAAACCATAAATCTAAACAAGTCGTGTTCCAAATTTGAGGTTGATATCTCAAAAAATGAGCTTTCAGACAGATTTTTTTGGGGCGCAGTACCAAACGCTTTCACTAGATGAGATTCGTCTCCCATTTTTGACTGCGAACAATACAAGTGTGACTATGTCTTTCAGCACCATGTAATCTTTCCAAATCATGTCTATGATTTTCATAGCAAGTCAAAAATGACCAAACAGCAGTAGAGGGTTCAGTGCAAACCTGATTCTAAAGATTTCATTTGCATTTGATAGTGTTTAGGGTCCTGAATTTGATCATTGATTGATCAAACCCTGCCCAATTGATTGGCTGTTGGGCGGGGTTTGGAATCACGTATAATTTACAATATGCATTATGATGGAAGAGTTTAGTAAGAAAGCAGCAGTTTGTACCTCAGCGTTGATGTAACGGACCTCAGCTAACAGACGCAGCAGCTCTCTCTGCGTGTGCTCGTCAATCTGGTTTCTCTGCTCTGGACTCGCTCTGTTCTTGTGTTTACCTGCAATGATTGATTTAATCATCAGAACACACTTGCTAATGTTATAAACCCTTGGGTTGGAAATGTGATTCTCACACAAGCCTGTGGAAATGCATACAAATCGAATTGTACTGTCATTATTCAGAATTATGACAGATTTGCTTCTGACATGATTCCCTAATTGAAACATCCAGATCTTCCCACTGGTGATTATGATGCCTTAGTCTCATCTCGTGACATGATTTAAATGCAGCATCAGGATCTTATTCACTAGCAGCTCGAGTTTATCTTTCTATTCCTCAGAATCAATGAAGCCCTGAGGATGTGATTAACTCATCGGTCACTATAGCGCGATCATGCAATGGAAGACTCTCAGAAGACTCAAAGCTTTAGTTTAGGCTTGTGAAACATTAATGATAATCGACAGATGGATCAAATCATTCTTATCTGTTCTATGCATCACTCATGGATTTTTAAAACTTTAAGGAAAAGCTTGAAACAAATCTTTGAAGATAATCAATAAAACCAGCAAACATAAGTGTGCATAAAGTAAAAACATACTTCTGAAAGGTAAAGTGGATTAATTCTACTTAATTTCTAGGGGGAAAAAATCAAAAATCCAAGTAGAAATTAGTTTGCACTAAAATAAAAGCTTTCAATAAATAATAGCATATTTCAAATATTGTTCAAGGTGAATTGTGTCATTTCTATGATACTAACATCAACAAACAGAATTGCAAACACGATCTTGTCAAACTCAGTCAATGATGCTGATGGAAGCTGGTTGAGACACAAACATATGTAAGGTGTTTCAGTCTTCAGGGAAATCAACTTATGAATGACTTCCCCTATAGAGAGTCTGAACATTAAATGGGAAACCAGAAATTATTTTAATATTACATACTTCTCCTGTAAACTTATTTTGAAAAATGAGCGATTTCCACCACATACAGTAGCTCAACATCATTTCGTTATCCCTCGCTCTCGTGGGGGTTACTTACTCGTGTTTTTCCATCGTCCGTCATCATAAAGCAGACAGAAGCGACAGGCCGCCCGGCACACATCAAAAATCTCCTGTTTTCGGGCGGTCTTGGCCAGTGACCCCCATAATTTCACCCTGAACAAACAACACAGAAAGAACATGAGACCAAACATTTCAATCTGCAATTTCCTCTGCGTCTTCACTTCAGTCATACGAAATAATGAATTCCTCCTTTGGCTCTGCTGGTTTTATTCACATGTTCCCTCCTTGTGGAAGAAAAACAGAAGTTTTTTTTCCCTGTAATGATGTCCTGGTGGGCCCGTATGTAGCCTTGAGGACAGAACTATATAATGATGAATTCTAGTGTGAAGCAGTAAATTCACAGCCAGCCTTGTTTTAATGAACACATACAGTCTTTGTGGCTTTTGGGAGTGAGTAAAACATGTGCACAATTTTTAGAAATAACAACTACATTCATTTGTGAGAGTGATATGAGTCACTCCCAAACTTACGGTTAACTAGACTGTATTCAAATGTTTTTTGGAATAATGAAGATTCTTTTTTAATGCTCACGAAACCTGCATTTGTTTGATCAAAAGTACAGTAAAAATTGTGAAATATTATTTCAATTTCAAATAATTGCTTTCTATGTGTTACAAAATATTGCTGTTTCAAATAAATGCTGTTCTTTTAAACTTTCTATTCATCAAAGAATCCTGAAAAACAAAATGTATCAAGGTTTCCACAAAAATATGAAGCAGCACAACTGTTTTCAACATTGATAATAATCAGAAATGTTATTTGAGCAGCAAATCAGTATATTAGAATGATTTCTGAAGGATCATGTGACACTGAAGACTGGAGTAATTGAAAATTCAGGTGTGAACACACAAATAAATTATATTTTACTATGTATTCACAGCTATTTCACAATTTTACTGTATTTTTGATCAAATAAATGCAGCCTTGGTGAGCAGAAGAGACCAAAAAAAAAAATCACAATTATTCCAAAATTCTCTCTGACAGTGTAAATAACTATTCCAACATTTTAGCATCTTGTAAACAAGCAACATGGGGAGTAAAAAACACACACACACACACACACACACACGCACCTCTCTTTGTCATCTAAACTCTTGTCAAGTCCAGCCAAATGACCTTCGACCATCTGCACACAGGTGATGTGATGTTGGGCTTTAGCAGCGAGCTGCGTCAGATGATCTTGTGCTCCATCAACTAGAAAAACAGAACCACAAAGTACAATAAAATTAGTTCAATCTGTCTTCAAAAGCGTTGTCAACATGGATGAATCTGGTATTGGTGGAATTGCATGAATTGCCTTCAGGCACTGACACCTCTAGAATAGTTTAAAAAGACTTGTTCAGTAAACAAACTCATGCAAATACAAGGAGTAATAATAATACTAAGGTCATCATGAGCTTCAGGCTACAGAGCTGCAGGCACTGCTGTCAGCAACAACATGACAGTGAAGAATATCTGTGGACAAACATCATCACAATGGGAGGTATGAACAAAATCTTATTTTACACTAAGAGTAATTGTATATAACAGATATAATAGAGTCTCACGAATAAGCAGTCGAGCACAGAAGACCAACGACCAAGGTCAGGATTTTTGATAAATAATACATTAAATTTAATTTTGCTTTTCACCAAACCCTATCGTAAACCTGTAGAACACTTGATATATTCGACATGTGTCGCAAGAGATCATTCTGTGATACTTTCGCGCCTTTTTTTAAAAAGCTTGATGCTGGTCAGTTGTTGTCCATAAAAGAAAGAAGGGTGTACGGCATTAGAACAACACCAGGGTGAGTAAATGATGACGGAAAGGGTTAGTTCACCCAAAAATGAAAATTCTGTCATTAATTACTCTCATGTTGTTCCAAACCCATAAGACCTTTGTTCAAAAAACTGTTTAACAAAGTCATTATTTTTGTTTTGTTTTTGCGCACAAAAAGTATTCTTGTCGCTTCATAACACTGAGGTTGAGGTTGGACCTTGACAGTGGTAATTAAATTGATGTCAGAGAGCTCTCAGATTTCGTCAAAAATATCTTAATTTGTGTTTCAAAGATGAACGAAGGTCTTATGGGTTTGGAACGACATGAGGGTGAGTAATTAATGACAGAATTAAAATTTTTGGGTGAACTAACCCTTTAATTTTCATTTTAGTGTGAACTATCTCATTAAAGTATGACATTTACAAAAAAACAAAAATATATAATGATTTATTACACATATGTAGTCAGCAGATCTGTCAGAACAAACGCTGTCTGTCAGATCACTGCAGCAGTGACGTGTGTAACAGTCTTAAGAAAGCTCCGCTGATCTTCAACAGATAGGGCACAGATCAAACGCATCAGTCTGTCTGCCTCGGGCTGTCGGCAGGGAGAGCAGGCATTGATTACACATTGACTTATGGGACTAAAGGAGGGCTGGATTGATATTCCACATGTAGATCTGACATGGGAATTTGTCAAACATCACTTCTACACTACTATCAGCATAATGTCTCATAGCCAGACCTTTGAATAACAGCATAAAACCTGTTTCACATATCAGTGTGTTGATATTTCTGTTCTCATCACATTAAAATTATGACCTATAGAAAGAAAATAGAATATGCGGCTCAAATCAAGATGGTTGCTGTTTAAGGCTGAGGCTAGTGTTAGTCACACAAATGAAAGTAAAATGTGATCAAAAAATTCTAACCTTTGATTTTACGGTCAGCATCCAGGATGGTTTGGAAAGCATCAGGTGCCAGAGCGATTCCAGCACTAACCAGCAGCGGGCGTCGCTTCTTCAAAATCTCACGCCCTCTTCCCTCTGTAGCCTAAGATAATATTACATAATCAATACAGTAGAGCTAGAGAGCTGCTCATCTGAACAGCGTGTTAAGGCATTAGTGGTGAGGTTTTCACTTGCGTGATACACTACAGTTCACTACTGTTGCTTTTAAAATATCTGCTCACCATTTATTTGATCAAATATACAGTAAAATTGTGAAATATTATTACAATGTAAAATAGCTGTTTTCTATGTGAATATATAGTAAACTGTAATTTATTCCTGTAATCAAAGCTGAATTTTCAGCATCATTACTCCAGTCTTCAGTGTCACATGATCATTCTAATATGCTGATTCACTGCTCAAGAAACATTTCTGACTATAATCAATGTTGAAAACAGTTGTGCAGCATTTATTTGATAAAAAAATAAATAAAGTAAAAACAGTAAAATTGTGAAATATTATTACAATCTAAATAGCTGTTTTCTATGTGAATATATATAGTAAACTGTAATTTATTCCTGTGATCAAAGCTGAATTTTCAGCATCATTACTCCAGTCTTCAGTGTCACATGATCCTTCAGAAATAATTTTAATATGCTGATTCACTGCTCAAGAAACATTTCTGACTATAATCAATGTTGAAAACAGTTGTGCAGCATTTATTTGAAATAGAATCTTTTTATTTGAAATAGAATTTTTGTTGTCACTTTTGATCAATTTAATGCATCCTTGATGAATAAAAGTATTAATTTCTTTAAAAGAAAATCTTAATGACCCCATCCTTTCGAATGGTAGTGTATTTTCAATTTTTTGCAACATTCTTATGCACAGTGGCATGTATAATTTCTCAGAATGCAAAGCGCTACAAATCTACTGAGGTTCCATTTCAGGATGCTGTTGAAGCATGTGTCCTGTTCCTTCAGGACACATTCTTTTGTTATGTTCTGTCTCTGTTATTTTTTATTTTTAGTCTATGTACATCTACATCAAACATGAGGCTTTGGCCATTGTGTTGGATCTTGCCATTTTTTCAACATCTCATGCTGCATTTTTAAGACACAGTTGCCAAGTTAAAAATAGACCTTTTGAAAAACACATCACAAGATATTTTGTTTTCTCGCACTCCATCAAGCTGCACACAACCGGCCCTGAATGAACGGCCCCACAGAAGACAGCTGTCTACGTGCAGAGCAAAGCCACTCATAAGGGTTTTGTAAGTGGAATCTTCATCTTGAGTGTCCAAACCTGTTGTATGAGTTTGGCGGCCTGGTCCTCGGCGCACGTGGGAGCGCTGTGAAGGGAGGAACGCAGCTGGAGGAGGTGTAAAGAGGAGGACAGATGCTCCGAGTGACTGTCTAGCTGAAGGGCTTTCTCAAGATGGTTCATGGCAGATTCCAGCTTTTCATCCTCCTCGTCTATAGCAGCCAGCTCAGCATGAACCTGACTAAACACGTCCAGTAGCATGCTGTGGACAAACACAGATACACACACACAATTCATAACTTTACTTCTCCCGTGCAACACAAAAAAAGTCAGTTAGCAGAAGATTAAGTGGGGGAGGGGAAGATTATCAGTGATAGATTGATAGTCCACTTTAGACATTCTACCAACTATAAGTAACTTTGCAACTACATGTCAACTAACTCTCAGAGTATTAGTAGACTGTGAGGTTAGAGTTAGTAGAGTAAGTTGACATGTAGTTGCAAAGTTTCTTATAGTTAGTAGAATGTCTGTTCAAAATAAAGTGTTTTGAAAATAAAGCAGATATACATACTTCTAATACTTTAATGACTGCTAGTTAACATGTAGTTACAAAGTTACTTATAGTCAGTAGAATGTCTAAAGTGGACCATTAAAATAAAGTGTTACCTGCTTAAATTTTAGTTTGTTTTGCACACAAGGAATCACATGACTTCAGAAGACGTGGAATACAGTGCATTAAACTTATTTTGGAGCCTCTGGTCACTGTCTGCTTTCATTGTATAAAGATGTTTTATATTCTTCTAAACATCTCGTTATGTTCCACAGAATGTTTAGATATCTGTATTTTTTGCAGTGCATACAAACCTGCCTGTGCTGTCCAGCGCCCGTGCGAGTGTGAGCAGAGGTTTCTTGACTCTCTTTCGGAGGTTGTGTTGGAGAAGCGGAAGACACGCGTTCCACTGACACGCACACACCGCTTGAGTCACCCGAGCATCTCCTTCCTTCAGTGCCGTCTGCAGTAATGCATCCAACCGGACGATTACACTTAACTGGAACTGCAAGGACCAAAACAGGGTGCATAAATAAAAACACTTATCTTATTTAAAAAATGCATGTGAAACTTTATCTTGATCTGAAAGAGCGCTCAGCACTTGTGGCCTTTTTGTAATGTCATTGTAAAGCATGCAGATTTTGGATTGTCATTTACATAATTTTCAAGCAATTAGGTTTCTTTTGGCTCCTAGTTTTGTATTTAATGTAAAAGTGCAAGACTTTGAAAGTATTTGAAAACAAAGCTAAAATAAATATAAATATTAGTTATTAAATATTAGATTATTAAAATTAAACTTAAACAACAATAAAAACAATAAAAATTAGAAATGTTGCCTTGGCAACAAACTGAAATAGATATGTTTATGCTGAAGTACTAAAATGACAACAAAAAACAAAAAAAGCGCTATATTAGAAATATATATATTTTTTAAAAACTAATAAAAGTTACAAAAGCACATAACAATGTACCAATTCAACAATTCAATCAAAATATTAAAAAATACAATAACTGTATATAAATAATGCTAAAATAACATTGCCATATAAGAACAGTTTTGTCACTACAAAAAAAAAAAAAAAAATTTCCAGGACAAATATCTTAAAACCTAAAACATGATTCATTTAATTGAGAAACACAATTGTGTAAGATATTGTTTTCAGGGAATATAAATTGGACCGTTTTTTTTTTTTTTTTTTTTTTTTGTCCCACTGGCAAATTGTTGTTTTTATGAGGTTTTATGGGGTTTGCTAATGAAATATAGGCAGATCTAAATTAAACTGATGTTCTACATCACATATGTTTAGATATTTGTACCTGAAAACTAATGCATTAACTATAAGCAAATCATTTGTTACATTATTTATTCATCTCTGTTAATGTTAATTTAAAAAAAATACAACTGTTCACTGTTAGTTCATGTCAGCTCAGGTCCAATAAATAATATTAACAGATTTGACTTGATTTTAATCATGTATTAGTAAATGTTAAAAATTAAGAACTAAGATGAATAAATGCTTAATAAGTATTGTTCATTGTTAGTTCATGTTAACTAATGTGGTTAAATTAACAAATGGAACCTTATTGTAAAGTGTCACTGTTTATACTGATTTATAAATGTTGATGTTAATGTTTTATTGCGTGAATTACTTTGGCTAACATAAGTTGTTTTAAATGTGCTATATAATAAATAAATGAATGAAAATACGAACAGCTCTGTGACCTCTGGGAAAAGGAAATACTGTGGGATTGAATGGAAAAATCAGACCTCTAGCGCACATCTCTGCCAAAGTTGTTTATATGGTTTGCAAATCAATATTAATATCCATTTTTAAACCACCACTTCCCAATACTTTTCCAATGCTTCAAACATAAACAGTCCACAATAGTAAAACATTGACGCCCTCTGGGCATGAATGTTTCCGCAGCAGAAGAAGAAAATAGGAAACAGCACCTCCACACTGGATCTGGAGTAATTCTCAATTCCATCTCTGTGCTTGTTGAGGTCGAGCTCACACTGCACACACTCCATCATTATGCGCTGACCAACCTCCAAGAACAGAACACAAGACCTTTGTGTTCACAAAAACAACAGGGAGCAAGCATGAGTAAGGAAAGAAGAGCTTTGTGAGGAAACATCAGTCTACTTACGGTGACATTTGAGGCTCTGAGCTCCTTCAGGCAGTCGGACGCCATCTGATGTTGCTGTAACTGCAGGGAGATGAACGCCAGCTCTAACAAGAGCACAACCCTGAAATCATGAGTAGAGACACTCAAAGTGATTACATAGGAATAGGAATATTGTAAGATGTGTTTTGTGTGAGTAGAGAGTGAATTAGATTTCCAGAAGTGCAACTTTTGTTGTGCTGCTCTGAAATTCTGTGTGATGCAGCAAAAGTTTCTGAAGTTTTGTTCACATGATAGAGCATGATTTTTTTTAATAACTTTGCAATGCACCATCCCCATTGAAATCAATGGACTCGCAGATTCTCTGATACAGAACTGATTCTAGTGTTCAGGCGCTCGCAGAGGAACCCATGACATCAAAATTGTTTGGTAGTCGAGTAAATAAATGCTTAGCAGATATTCATTACCGTTCAAAAGTGTGGGGTCTGTCCGATTCTTTTTTTCAGCAAAGATGCATTAAACTGATCAAAAGTGGCAGAAAGACATTTATAATCTTACAGATTTAAATTTGAAATAAATGCTTTATATTCATCAAAAAATTAAATAAAATAAAATGTTTGACGGTTTCCACAAAAATTTGAAGCAGGACAATTGTTTTCAACATTGATAATAATCTTTTTTGAGCAGCAAATCATCATATTAGAATGATTTCTGAAGGATCATGTGACAAGACTTGAGTAATGATGCTGAAAATTCAGCTTTGATCACAGAAATAAATTATATTTTACTATATATTCACATAGAAAACAGCTATTTTGGATTATAATATTTCACAATTTTTACTTAGCTTTGATCAAATAAATGCAGCCTTGGTGAGCAAAAGAGACTTCTTTCAAAAACAAGCATTTAAAACATTCAGTCTTTCTCTCTTCCAGGACCAGAAATATTGATGACATCAATATTTGTGCAATGACATGCACTTACGAAAGAAAATGTCCTTTTCCCTTGAATTTATTTTAAATGATACACAGCAATAGCTAGTATCAAATCACGTTTTGTTGGTGTTTTGCTCATGCTTTCATGTTTTGCCAGATAAGACATAATCCAAAGCCTATTGGCTATATAAAAAAGGAAGAGCCCAGCCAAATGACCCATCCCAACTTCCTGTTTTAAAAGGAAATACATCATGAAAACAAATTCTTACAGTCCTAAAGTTATACTGAAATGAGAAATCTGTATGAAAAACATTGCACTTGCATTTCAACATTAACATCATGATGTTGCTGTGACAGTGCCGAATGTTGGACGCACCTGTCAGTCAGTGGGATGGATGAGCCGTGATCTAGAGAAACACTGGAGCTGCAGGAGCTGGACGGAGGACTGGAGTTGAGGATACTGGGTGGCGCACTAGAGCTTAGTGTGATGGGTGGAGGACTCGACTCAGCGACGTTGGGTGGAGCACTAGAGCTATGCATGTGCGGTGGAGGACTGGCGTTCCGGATGAAGGACGCTTCGGGTTCTGATGACTGCGTCAGCAGCAGGAAAATCTCTTTCAGTGCCTTTACCTCATCTCTCTTTATTTCATTGACGTCAACCATACTGTGAAGAACATGGAAACCACTTAGTCTCACTTATTTCAGGTTTTCGCAAGCTCAAACAGAAGAACTTGGCACTAGCAGCAACAAAGTCATGGGTTCAATTCCGAGAAAAAAGATATATACACCGTATCTTCCAGAAAATAATTTTTTTAACAACTGAAACGTGCTGCGACTTATATTGTAAAGCGACTTTTATTACCCAACTTGTTTTTTGTTTCAGTTAGCACAGGTTTTGTATTTATTTTTTAAATTGATTGATTGTAGGCCTCAAAGTCAGTAAGTTTTAGTCTAATGTGATAACATTAACTAGCATTTTCGGGAAAAAGGAAATCCTCTCCATGACAAAGTGACTGAAAAAACAATTCACAACACGAATTAACGTCAAGCACGCAAAACATGCATAAAGCACACACATCTGTATTCATGCCGAATGAGACAAGAAAGTGAGCACAAGTTATAATGAATGCCACTATAATTTATGTTTGAATTATTTATATATATATATATATATATATATATATATATATATATTCACCTCAAACAGAAGAACTTGGCACTAGCAGCAACAAAGTCATGGGTTCAATTCCGAGGAAAAAGATATATACACCGTATCTTCCAGAAAATATTTTTTTTAACATCTGAAACGTGCTGCGACATATTGTAAAGCGACTTTTATTACCCAACTTGTTTTTTGTTTCAGTTAGCACAGATTTTGTATTTCTTTTTTAAATTGATTGATTGTAGGCCTCAAAGTCAGTAGGTTTAAGTCTAATGTGATAACATTAACTAGCATTTTCAGGAAAAAGGAAATCCTCTCCATGACAAAGTGACTGAAAAAACAATTCACAACACGAATTAACGTCAAGCACGCAAAATATGCGTAAAGCACACACATCTGTATTCATGCCGAATGAGACAAGAAAGTGAGCACAAGTTATAATGAATGCCACTATAATTTATGTTTGAATTATATATATATATATATATATATATATATATATATATATATATATTTTTTTTTTTTTTTTCATTCCTGTTCTTTTCTGAATACCATTCAATTTAAAGAAAATGTTGTGGAGTGAGGGAAATTAAAATACATGCATTTATAGTGTTTATAATGTTTCGTTTTATTTCATGGTATTTTACATCCATTTTTGAATGCAATAATGAGATGTGACTTATGCATTGATGCGACTGATGAGGTTTTTTTCTCTCAAAAAAGTGAGTGAAGTCATGTGCGAACGGTACCTTCAATGCAATGCAAGTCGCTTTGGATAAAAACATCTGCCTAAAAGTAAATTTCTAAATAAATGTAACAAATGTAGGGAAATTCTTAACATTATTTGATAGTGGGTCTTTGTGCTTTTCAATCCAGTAATTATAGAGTTACAGTATGCAGCAATACTGTACTGAAAATGTACATTAATAATGCTACTTTATGCATATACCTGCTGCTCCAGAAGGATTAAAACAGCTGTGGAAATCTGAACATTTGTTTTGTATATAATCTTTTTCCAGTCCCAGAAATAAGATTCTCTGACAGTGGATCAGAGTGGCCTTTTTGAGATTTATTGTCAGACAAACACATCCTTCTGAGATGTTGCCTGGTTTCTGCTGTCTGCGGCTAAAAAGAGTTCACCTAAACAAGTGAAATGCACTTGAGAGAAAGAGAAATCCTAACAGGTATGTGAAATTCATATGCAATGCCCTTGAAAACCTCAGGTCTGTGCAGATGATGGTCCAGATAACAGATGTGAAGCGGGTGCCGGTGCTTATAGATCTGTAAGCATCCTGGATTTGTAACCCTGAAGATGCTCTAAATAGATGATGGGGCAAATTCCTCCATCCTTCTTTGTAACAAAGAACTGCACTGACTGTAAATGCTCTGCTCCGTTTTGATTCATAGCTGGTGAGATTTACTGTTACTACCTCAGAAGACACAGAAGGCCTTGGTGGACACAACTGAGTTACCGTATATTGCGTATTTTATGCCACCCTTGACTCTAGTGTCTATATTATATGTGACAGGTGGGCAGAAGCTGTAACCATACACAGATCAAAACTTTCAGCATGTCTAATTAGATTATATTAGACCCCACAGTCCGTGTGAGTGACTGTCTCGATGAAAACACTTGATATGCATCTTTGTAACTTTCTTTGAGGAATACAGCTGTAGTATATCTCTGAGTTCATATCCAATGCTTTTAAATAAACGATCTGATGACAGACTGAGAGACCCACCACATCTAAACCACAGGGAGTCAATGTCAATAGCTATGTTTCCATCCACCTTTTTTTATACGCTTTATGGGATATTGCATAAAAAATGCTGGATGGAAACGCCAAGATGGGTACAAATTCTGAAAATGTGGATTAAAAAATTATGCGCTTAATTGAGCCAGAAAATCTGATAAGACATGCGCAAAAACTACAATGGAAATACATTTACCGAATAAATCCCTCAATGCGCAATAATAAACGCATGTGACTTTGCCTCAGCAAAGGCTGTGATTGGATAACTGGACTGAAACACCTGAGCCAAAGTCTGTCATCAGAATGATTTGGTTTAATTCCCTCCAGAAGCGTCTCACACGATTGCGTTCCCAAACAACAGCATCCGAACGCAAGAGAGCATGACAGCATTTATTGCATTTCGTCTGCTGCTCTGAGATACAACTCATTTATGATGGAGCAAAAAAGAGCCCAATTGCAGCAACTTACAATTTAATTACTGATATTTTGTGGCAATTTACCAGGAAGTGACGATTTTGTTCGCTTGAACACATGGGATGGAAACGCTGCTTTATTCGCAAATGATTTATGCGCTATTCCAATTTTGCGAATAAGTTAAATTCACAACTTTGAATGGAAACACAGCTAATGCAGTTTGCCTTTTGAAGATAGCATTAAATAAAAACATTAAGAATGAACCCAATTTAAAATAAACAAAGCAAGTTGAACTTAAAAAAAAATTTTACGTGAGAAATGTCCTCCTTACTGTTTAAGCTTTTGGATCTTGTAGATCACAAGCAATTTAGGGTTTTCATCATTCAACTTGACATCCAAGAGGTTGTGTCGAACCTGCGGGGACAGTAACTACATTTAGCACAATTAGCATCATTTAGCAGATGCTTTTATACTGATCAACTTAAAGAAATGAGAAGCAATATTCACAGTACCGCAAGGCCAAAAAATGTTGAATAAATAGGAAGTGAATGTATTTATGGTGGTGTATTAATTATGAACAACTAAATAAGATATGAGCCAAAAACATGGCAGTTCTGTGGAGAATAAAGAAAACGCACAAGATAAACCAACATTTTGGTGAAAAAGAGCCTGAGCTAACGAGGAAGGTTGCAGCTGCTTGAGCAGGATTAATAAAAGGTAGTGACATGCAATACAAAAGAGAATGCCTGAAGATTTACCTGTATGGAGAAAAGCCTGGGATAAAGCTCTGGTTTATGTGATTCTATAAAATCAGAGGTGACCTTGGCCATGGCAGCTGCTTCTTTCCTCTTCCCAGCATCAAGCAGACATTCAACAAGGTGTCTGAATAGAAACACAAGGTGAAAACAACATGAAATATGAGCCTTCACTCCATTCATTCGGGCACAAATTTTTATGTCTTGTGTTTTACTGCAGGCCTTTGCCATTTGAATTTCCAATGAAACCTCTTTGACAAAAGACTGTAGAGTCAAGGCAAAGAGTCAGATTCAATTTAAGATCAATGACAAAGCTCTTATAACTTTTATTAGAGATGGGTTTCCATTGTGCTCCAGGATTATATGGCTACAACAATAAAACAATCATAAAACAGTTTGATCACATCATAAGGATTTATATAAGTTGACCTATAAAAATAAGTGGTTTAAAATGCCTGAAACCATGAAGGTGCAGCGTATCTATTAGCTCTGAACCGAATCATCTGCAGAATCACTGGAGATCTGTGCTGTCATTTCAGGAGTTCAAAGGTCATGATGGCCTTAAAAGAGCCAAACTTCTAAAGGCTGCGCTCTTGTCCTAATTACTGACTTTGCACCATTGAAAATGGCATTAACTGTATTTGATATCATATAATAATGTTACATATGAATCTCACAAAAATGTGCAAATTACACTGCAAAACCATAAAGAACTATGCATTAAGAAAGTGAAACCTGTCTTCAGCACTTTCTTGTGAAAATTACTCAGTTGTGATTCTCATTACATACACATTGTCATTTAAGGCAAGACACTACAGGTGAATAAGGTCAAATCTTTAACTAAAATATGTCAACACTGATCACAGTACATTAAGACAATTGTTTTCTGAAATGTTATATTTAGATATGCAAATGTGGCATTATCTAAGCCAGGTTCAAAAATCTTTTTACAGAGGATTTCAATTTTTATAACTCCAGAAATCAAAAAGTACAGCCAGAAAAAAAAAAAGTTGATATAAATCAGTTCATGATATGTGAACAAACTCCTCTGTAAAAGCCTTCAGAATATAGATATGAATAAAACTGTTAAGTCTGGTGTATGTAAAGCTGCTGAAGTGGAGATTTCTGACTACTGCAGGAGAAAAACTCAAAGATATGTAATGTAATCTACAGATGCAAATAGATAAACTGATATAAAATAAAACGTAAATGTGTATTTTAGATGTTTGGAAGCAAAATAGACCAAAATCCCCAAATTGACCAGTGCTTGAAAAAACAATGGTTTTGCCTGAAGTGTCTTGCATTAAATTAAACAAAAACTACCATGATGTATAACTAGCATACAATTTAAATAATATACCAATATTTTATTTGCATAACAGTAATGAGAATACCTAATTATTATGGAAATAATGTTATCCCAATGTTCCAAAAACATGCTTAATTTTCTTATGCAAAACATAATTTTGCATATTTCTTTTCTTTGCCACTGGATTGAATTATGACCTGGACACTGATCTTGGCATTGTTCATAATATTCACCCACATATATGTTATAAATAAAGGTGCATGTATAGATAAGGTAAAGCAACAATTTTCACAGAAATTGCTAGTAAATTTAACAAATAATTACAAATAAATGGCAAAAAAATTTTGAAGCAGAAAGTCTGAAATAGCATTTTCTTGTTCACGGTGTTCCTTGAGTACATTGGGTGCAGAAAACAATAATTACATTTTAAAGTGAAGCCACCTACAGCATTAGTTCAGCCCTCCATGCATGGTCAGGATCCTGAACCTCCTCTAGAGCCTTGACCACCTGTGTGAGAGAAGATACCAGGTGCTGACGCTTCCCGGGCCTCAGGAACAGCCTGACGGATTGCAGGTACAGCAGTGAGGCGTTGAACACCAGGAAATGATATCTAATGAAGTAAGAATGAGACAGGGGAGAGGAAGCAGAAAGTAGCCCGATTAATTATTCAAGTTATCACTGTTGGGAAGATCAGTATCCGATTTTTCAGTACATCTCAATTTATACTGCACGCTGGGCTTAGATCTGAAACCTAGTGAATGTGTAATGAGCACAAGGCAACGGCCTTTCAAAGAGCCACGGGAGACCTTAATGTCCATGAGAAATAAAGCAATTATTGCAGGATGGTTGAGGAATGCAGAATCCAACAAAAAGACGGTTGAAGACTCTATTTCAGAGTTGCTAATTTATCCACTAGAGAACGGCGTATGTATTAGCAGAGAGTATCTGAGACATGTTTCCTCTGGCAGTGCCTGGAAGCTGCTACAGATGAAGAAATGCAGTGATTACACATCCATCTCTGGCCAATTACAAGTTTACAGTAGATAACTCCATCCAGCTGAGCTCTGTGTGCTGGATGTCCCTTGATAGTTTCTTACTTTCCTAAAGTTAATGTTTCAAAGTTTACTTCCTTAGTGTTGAGACGACAGCGTTTATGATTGATGATCTGGCATAGTGCTGAAACATTTAAATTGAAACAATTTCCTTTCCATTTCAGTGGCTGTTATAAGGTGTTTTAGAGGTTGTAAAAGGTGTATGTGCTTTGCCAGGAAACATTACATACTGCTGTTAATGCCAAACAAGCAGTATATATATATATATATATATATATATATACGCCACCTGATGCTGATTGGTTAGACGTTTGTTATTGGACTCGGCCCGACTAACTTCCAAACAGTGGATTTGAAATATCACTGAGTCCCCTTTTAAACAAAAGGAATTAATACTTGTATTCAGCAAGTGCACATTAAATTGATCAAAAGTGACAGTAAAGACACTTATAGGGCCCCAAGTGTTTTTTGCTAGTTTCAGGTGCATTGTTGGCGTGTTGCTATTTTGAGGCAATTAAAAATGACTGCGCCGTTGACCAACAAAAACCTGGTCTAAAGTCAATGGCACAGTATTTTATTTATTTTTTTGTTATTTAAAGGATGCAATATGTGGTTTTTTTTTTTTTTTTTTTTTCAATATGTGGTTGTTTTTCTTTAGGAACTTCAGACTTATTTTAATTAGGACAGGAGATTATTTTTTTCTATCATCTTTTCTCTGTTTACTCCACCTGGACTTGTCTTTGGCAATCTCAATAGCCTTCAGATAGTACATCACAGCCTTATCCAAGTCCTCCTGGAAATAGAACAATGACAAAAATAGGGACAAAATGACATGTGAGGGACAGATTTATTCCACACTGAAGCAGAAACAAGCCACATGCGTCTCAGTGGATTCCCCTGAGTAAAAATATTGAGACTTAAACATCATATTCATACTAATCTTACCATACAAAAGAAGATGTGCGCATGGTTGCCATAGCCTTGTTATGTGGTTTCTATGTTGTCAAGTAAAAAGACTCTATGTAATTTGTTTCCTCTAAAGTCATTAATTATATATTTTTCTATACTGGCATGTCCAGTGTGCAGAAGTCAAAGACGAAGCAGTCTTTAATTAGCCCGCCATATACAGCTTTGACTTACCGCTGAGGTAATGGAGTGTGAAGAGATGAGCTGAGCCTGGCAGAGATACGCACGACACAGGAACTGATTCACTGGGGGTTTCCCTTCCAAGTACATCTTTAAGCAGTCCTGTGCGATTTCCCTACAGCCCAGCTGACAACACAACACAACAAGACAATGAGTATTTCAGCCTTCCTGCATGCAGATCACAACACAAGCTCATTATCAAAACCCACAAATAATGTGCACAATACAACTGAAATAGTTTTAAATGAAAAAGTACAATTAATTTAAACAATATGCATGCTATGCATTTTTATGCATTAGAGCAGGGTGTCATTAGTCAAGTCAGTTCCCTTTCATGGGAACATTGACGCTGCGTCGAAACGCATTGGGATCACCTCTGCGTGAAGCACCCATGAAATTGAACCAATAGGGTGACGGGACGTCAGAATGGGTGACGTCACGGATCAGGAAGCTATAAAGCACACCTGAGAACAAAGAACGCCAGTTTCTGTGTCTTCAGCAAGCGCTCTGTGTATCGTGTGTCTTATTTGGTGTTGTCTGTCCGTTATACATACAGATTACGGTCTCGTCGTCTGAGGAGATCAGTATCCAGTTGCACCATATATATATATATATATATATTAAGACACTAAGGCATGTCTGTTTCCTGCTCGGGTGAATTCCATTCTCTCAGCCGTGAATGGGGTGAAGTTAGGCCAGTCACTCACTGTAAAACAGTTTCAGAGACTGCTGGGTCTGATGGCAGCTGCGTCCAACGTGATACCTTTTGGCCTGCTGCACATGAGACCCTTACAGTGGTGGCTCAGGACCAAGGGGTTTTCTCAGAGGGGAAATCCTTTTCGCATGATCAAGGTCACGTGGCGATGCCTGTCATGTTTCATTAGTCATGTGGAAGAAGCCTTGGTTCCTGTCCCAAGAACCTGTGTTGGGGGCTCCTTGTCGTCATGTAATGCTAACGACGGATGCTTCCCTCACAGGTTGGGGGGCGATCATGGGTGGTCGCTCAGCTCAGGGTCTGTGGGAGGACCATCTACTTTCCTGGCACATAAATCGGCTGGAAATGAAGGCGGTATTTCGAGCTCTCAAATACTTCCTCCCAGACCTGAGGGGCCATCACGTGTTGGTCCGCACGGACAACATGGCGATGGTCTCCTATATCAACCATCAGGGGGGTCTGAGGTCTGAGTTGTGCAAGTTAGCCCATCGGATCCTCTTGTGGGCCCAGGAGAAGTTCCTCTCCCTGAGAGTAGCTTATATCCCTGGGCATCAAAATGTGGGGGCAGACATTTCGTGTCGAGGCAGGGACCAAGGCCCGTGGAATGGAGACTCCACCCCGAGGTGGTGGAGCTCATTTAGAAAAATTTAGTTCGCCAGGACGGGTCCGTCTCGTACTGATAGCCCCGTTCTGGCCGACCCGAGTTTGGTTTGCGGACCTAGTGTCTCTTCTAGACGGCTCCCCCATGGATATCCCCATCAGACAGGACCTTCTGTCTCAAGCGGGCAGCATGATAATTCACCCCTGCCCGGAGTTATAGAAACTGTGGGCCTGGCCTCTGGGGGGGCTGGGCTCATAGAATCCGGTGTCCCAACCAAGGTTGTGGAGACCATACTTCACTCTAGAGCTCGGCTTGGCTATTGTGTTGGAAGGGTTAGCTGAGGCTCCCTTCGAACCATTAGAGTAGGTGTCTGAGAGATTCCTCACTCTTAAAACTACTTCCTGTTGGCAATTTCATCTCTTAAAAGAATTGGAGATATTCAAGCACTTTCGGTTGCTCCCTCAAGTTTGGAATTTGCACCTGGTTTGGTCAAGGCTTTCCTTCATCATAGACCTGGTTATATACCCAAGGTCCCCACCAATGTCCCAGGGCCGATTGTACTGCAGGCCTCGTGTCCTCCTTCTTTTGCTAATCTGGATCAGGAGAAACTTAATCTGCTGTGCCCAGTAAGGGCGTTAGACACTCACATCCACAAACCTGCCCTGTGGCGGAAAACTGATCATTTGTTTGTCTGTTATGGGTCTCCTAGAAAAGGAGGCCCTGCGTCTAAGCAGAGAATGAGCAAGCGGGTGGTCGAGGCCATCTCTCTTGCTTATGAGTCTTCCGGGCAGCCTTCACCTTTGGCTGTCCGGGCCCACTCTACTCGGGGTATGGCTGCCTCAAAGGCTTTGATCTCTGGGGTCCCCCTCCATGAGATATGTGATGCGGCCGGGTGGTCCTCTCAGCATACCTTCATTAACCTTGATTTGGGCTCCACTCCTGGGTCCGCTGTGCTCTTGTCTTCAGGATAACAGGCAGGCACTTGGCATTATGGCCTAGTTGGGATAGGGTTCCCAATGCGTTTCGACGCAGCGTCGATGTTCCCTTGAAAGGGAACGTCTCGGGTTATGTCTGTAACCCTGGTTCCCTGAATAGGGAACGAGACGCTGCGTCTCGTTGCCATACTCCCGGCATGCCTGTGAGCGTCTTGCTTCAGCCACTCAGAAGCTGACGTTCTTTGTTCTCATGTGTGCTTTATAGCTTCCTGATCCATGACGTCACCCGCTCTGACGTCCTGTCACCCTATTGGTTAGATTTCACAAGTGCTTCAAGACGCAATCACGCAGAGGTGATCCCAATGCGTTTCGACACAGGGTCTCGTTCCCTATTCAGGGAACCAGAGGCAAGGATATAATTGCAGTAATAGTTAATTAAATAAACACATGAACAAAGACAATCCAAACAGGAAAACGTAAATCCAAACAGGAAGAAGATGATGATGATGATAATAATCCAAAACAGGGAAGGAATGAGATAATAAGCCAAACAGGTAATGGAAACGCAACAGCTTTACAAACATCAACTGAAGGGGTATTTATGCACAGGATAAAAAGAGGCTAACAAGACACAGGTGAGAGTAATCAGAAACCATGGAAACAAACAAGGGTAACTATAGAAACAAAGTAAAACTGGAACTAACCACAGGAAGTAAACACAGGGAACAATGAAAACAGAAAGTACACATCAAAATTAAAGTTCTCTCACACAGGGGAAATCGTGACAGAGATGATATAAATAATCAAGCAGCGAAGATTTGCTATATAGTATTTAGCTTAGTGACATTAATGTAAACTATTGGAAAAGGCAGAGCGTTATGTGTGTGGTGCATGAAGTTTCTGCCTAATCAGTCACTTATGAGGTTTCATTTCAGTTAGGATGCTGTCTATGTAGGCACTATTCAGCAAGAGATTGTACTAGTTTTTGGAACAGAATTTGCCATCAGAAACATATATACAAATGAAACCCCTAAGCCTCAAACATATTTCCCAGCTGGCAATAAATATTTTGCCACATCAGGAAGCACATAATGGCCCTTGGAACTTTTTTAAAGTGCTTGGGTGCAAAAAGCAAGGGATTCGTCCTTGTGTTCAGCTTACCTCAGACAAGCCCGGTATATATTATACACTTCTTCAGTTCTGAGGGGAATTAATTCACAATGCTCATAACCCGTGCTGTCTCTGGGCGGATATTTGTGAGGGTTATAGCCTACCGCTCGCTTATCTTTTTAGGATTTCTCACTTCACAACTCATTGAGCAAAAGCCTGCTCAACAGCTCAGCTCTTTTTTTTTTCAGCTTTTCTCTTCTCAGGAATGGGACGGTTCAAATCATCACATTTTTCTGTTGGTCAAATGTGACATTTGAATTGTGTCAGCATATAAGGGATGATTTACACACATTTAAGGTGACATGACAACACAGTTGCTTGCTATTCTATTCTTTTGGATGAGAAGCAATGTGAAAACATTTCCATATGGACTTGATGTTTATATTTTACACTATATTTCACACTATGTCTATAGCTTTGAACAGGGTTATTATAGTTACTAAAACTATACTACAACTACAGCTAAAAATAAAAAGCCATAAAAATATTTTTGTTTCTTGAAATAAAACAAATGTAATCAAATATTAAAAACTTATTTTATTTCAGCAAGTTGCCAAGGCCACATTTCTCATTTTGAAGTAAAATTGTGTGTAAAATAAGTGGAAAAAAAGTTAAATAAATAAATAAAAACATACACATTTAAAAAAAATTAAAATGACAAAAAAAAAATATATATATATATATATTATAACTAAAATTAAAATGAAAACAGAAAATATGAAAATAAAAACTAAATATTAATTAAAAACTATAATAGTTGCTCAATGATACCTTTGAAATTGCTTTTGACACGACCGATCCAAGTTTGTATTCGCCTTTTTCTGATTCCATTTTTGAAATAAATAAGTAAATGATATTATTGCAAATACTGTTTTATAATGTACTTACAGTACTTATGTGCAAATAGTATCTGCCAAGTGTTGCAATGCAAATAGCATGTAATTACTATTTGCACTTAATGTACATAGCTTTTAACGCACACTGCAAATAGCCTCTGCCTGTACAAGGTTTTGGGGTAAATCTCACAGGCCTGTCAAGAACATGTTTAGGTTATGTTCAGGACATTTTTTGTGAGATTTTCACTCTTTATAAAACGACAGCACATTTTCACATAAGCTGTTGTTACAATAATCCTGCGCTGCACTAAAGGCCCGAGGGGGCGTAACAGTGCCGAATCTTCAGTTCAGCAGAGAGCCGTGGATGTTATCTAACCCAGCATTATGTCTTCAGCCTAAGAGGAGAAACTCAAACCCTGGCTATCACACACTGAAATGCAGCAGGAGGGTAAATTCAGCTGCATTTCTCAGCTGTGTGTGTTCAAACGCCCGGCATGGAAGAGGGTTATTCTACACTATGGTGATTTCTGGAAAAAAAAGCCTCATGCATATCCAGCTAGAGCTTGGGATTTCTCCACATCAGAAACACTCTAGAGCAGTATATTTGATTTGCTTATCAATAAAGATTTAAAAATTTTAAAAAAGAACTGACATTCAAGCTCATATCTCACACAAGGGGACGTGGTTTGATCTCATATCATTCTGGGTATAATGATGACTAAACAGCTGCAACTTTAAAAGTCATTAAATCAATGAAACTATCATACTGCAAGATGTTTTTCCTCAGTATTCCTGTCTTGTTTTCCAGCACAAATATCTAAACATTCTTAAATCAAGATACATTTACTATAGAAGCAGAATTTCATCATATAACAAGTGTTTTTTTTTTTTTTTTTTGGTGTTGTTTTTTTAATGTAACAGAATTGGGGTCTGAAAAATAAACTTGTTTTCACTTAAATTAAGTTTATTTTTCTAACCCCAATGGCAGATTTTTGTTCTTGTTTTTAAGCACAAAGTCATATAATTTTCATTAAAGGTGCTGTATGTAATTTTTTATGGTACTAAAGCATAAAAAATACCATTAGCAGTTATTTAGGAAACATGCTAAGTTCACATACTTGTTTCTCTGAAAAACAAAGTTACAGTCAGTTATCTTACTTTGAAATGTGCATTCTGTGTCAGAATGTCTACTGCCAATTTACCCAATAGTATTTTGACACCCCGGGTCGCCAGTTGGTGGAAAACAGCATACTGCAGCCATGGAAGCCATGTTATTCATCATTAGAGTCTGATAGCCCCTCCCCCGAGTGATAGGCTGCATTCCATATTGCATACTTCTCTACTATATAGTAGGCAAAAAACAATATGTGACAAAAAAAAGTAAGTCCGAATTCACAGTACTCATAAAACAGTAGGCAAAATGTACCTGGATGACCTACTACTTCCAGTGAGATTCTGAAGTGTGTATTTGATGGATATTTTACTATCCCATGAGGCCACAGGAGATGACAGTGAAGTGACACGACTGCACTGATAGGTCACATGATAATGACAACATGGCGGATGTAGAATGTCCGGATTACATTTGTAGAGTATGCGATTTCAGATGCAGCCCTATGCTGTGTTCGAAATCGCTCATTCACTATTCCCTGCATTACTCCACTAATACAGTCCACTTGAAAGAGTGAATGAAACGAGTGAGTGAATTCGGACACTGGGTGCACCGGAAGGGCTGCCGATTTCGCATAGTTTGTGCTGCTGTTTAATAATCTTTTGAAATGTAGCAAACTGGCAGCTCCAGTAGTAATGAATATTTATGTTGAACTAGCATGTTCAATCCTTTTAAACGATTTAATGATTTATTAAAAAGGAATTTATACCTGTATGATAATGCTGGATATTCAGCTGCGGGCGCCATCTCCTGGCAAGATGCGGGGATTCATTCAGTGCGCGACTCTCACAGTGCATTATGGGTATTCTCTAGCCGTTGAGCGTGCATCGGTTGTACACTCGTTATTGCGGTGCATTGTGGGATTGAATGAGTGCACTCAACATCGTCCACTATGGTTTCGGACACCACTACAAATGGCTGTCCCCTCAAATAGTGCCCTATTAAAGAGTATAGGGGGCGATTTCGGACACAGCCCATGTGTCCAACATTCCACACTACGCATCATCCGGGTACTTAAAAGTGCACAGTGTACAAGTACGTGAATTGTGACGCACCTATGAACCGATGCAGGTGGAATGTGATGGATGGTTTATTATCTCACCTGTAGAGACTGTTCAGCACACAGAACACTGAGTTCAGACAGAGACCTGCTGCCATCAGACGCTACTGGACCTGAAGCTCCAATCAGCTCATACGCTTTTCTCACAAACACAGCATCTGCAATGTAATTTAACACTGCTAGTGAAAGCATTTGTGTAACTGGACTTTCCCTGTGACAACTAGCACCTCATGAATGCGTTTTCACTCAACTAACAATTCTAGATAATAAAATAATCACATTCAATTCATTTAATGGGCAAGTTACCTCTTTTCTCCTGAGCTTTTAATAAATATTGTCGAATACGAAGATCCATTTCACGTCATTAGCCGTTCAGCCCGCTTTAGAACAGCAGCTCAGCTGTTAAAGTTAAAGAGTTCAAAGACAAATATCGACTTTTATGTATTATTTACTTGTTTTGTTTATGTTGAGAGCGTAAGATCGGCTGGGTAACTAGCGAGAGTTTGGATGCGTCTCTTAGCAACGAGACGCTGAACGGAAAGCGCACAGGGTCAAACGCGTTTTTCTACAACAGTCCAGACTTGTTCCAGATATGATCGAATAATCTAGAATCTGTAGCATTAAACGTATAATATCACTAATAAGATGTAATGGAATATACACAGAATAAAAGTAACTACAAATTTAAAAATGTGCAAATCAGCATTCATAATGGATATTCAAACTGTCATTATAATGTCAAATATTTTAGGAAATTATTTTCACATTTTTAAATAATAAAAAAAATGCAGCCTATATGTCTTTCCTCAGTCCATCCCTAGAAAAAAAAATCACATTCTTAATCTCATATTTCCCTTGATGTTTGATAACTTATTAACTGCAGCCTAATGAGATGCAAATGGGATTGTGTCTCATTAAATGTGTCCAAAGACTTGGAATAATGATGAGATTTACAGTAGTGCATCTAAGGTGAAAATTATACTTGCCTGAGTAAAAGAGGTTGATTCAGTAAGAAATTAAGTATGTCATTTTTAAGCCTGCCAATACATGTTCTAAAAGCAATCTGAATTTAGTCAATTATGCTGAGCACATTTGTTCCCTGTTGATTCATATATTGGTTTGCAATTCCACATCTAATGGGCTCTTTGGGGATGAAGTCGCAGCATGAAGCATGTTTTGTTAATACGGCAGTTCTGTCTTTGACAGGCTTCTGCTCACCAGCTGTGAAATCGAGAAGAGACCCAGCAGGACGACTGCACTTCACGCACACGCGCAGCACGACTGCAGACACATCAAACACCGAGTGGACAGAATCAACACCCAATCAAACCGCTTCTGTTTGTTATTGCGTCAGGTTTACTGGATATTTTAGGGGTTCAGAGGTCAAATAAGAAATACAAAACAGAATAGAACAGAATGGAGTGGAATGGAATGAAGTAGCGAGTAGAGTAGAATGGAATGGAGTAGAGTAGACTAGAGTGGAATGGAATGGAATGGAATGGAGTGGAGTGGAGTGGAATGGAGTAGAGTGGAATGGAATGGAAAAGAATGGAGTGGAGTGGAATGGAGTGAAGTATGGAACAGAATGGAGTGTCACCCAATGCAACTGCTTCTATTTGTTATTGCATCAGGTTTACTAGATATTTCAAGAAATACAGAATAGAATAGAGCAGAATGGAGTGGAATGGCATAGAATGGAGTAGAGAGTAGAATAGAGTGGAATAAAATAGAGTAGTGTAGAATGGAATAGAGTAGAGCGGAATGGTGTAGAGTAGAATGGATTGGAATGGAATGGAATGAAATAAAGTAAAGTAGAGTAGAGTGGAATGGAATGGAATGGAATGGAAAAGAGTGGAGTGTAATGGAGTGAAATATGGAACGGAATGGAATGGAGTGTCACCCAATGCAACCGTTTCTATTTGTTATTGCATCAGGTTTACTGAATATTTTAGGGGTTCAGAGGTCAAATAAGAAATACAAAAATAATTGAATAGAATGGAATGGAATGGAGTAGAGAGCAGAGTAGAGTGGAATGGAACGGAATGGAATGGGGTAGAGTGTAGTAGACTAAATTGGAATGGAGTACAGTAGAGTAGAGTAGAATGGATTGGAGTGGAGTGGAGTGAAGTGGAGTGGAATTGAATGAAATGAAGTAGAGTAGAGTAGAGTAGAGTAGAGTAGAGTAGAGTAGAGTGGAATGCAATGGAATGGAATAGAAAGGAATGGAGTGGAGTGTAATGGAGTGAAATATAGAACGGAATGGAATGGAGTGTCACCCAATGCAACCGCTTCTATTTGTTATTGCATCAGGTTTACTAGATATTTTAGGGGTTCAAGAAATACAGAATAGAATAGAATAGAATAGAATAGAATAGAATAGAATAGTCAGAGCTAGAGACACAGAGGGAAGTACATTTCTGCAACATGACGATCTTGATCTGTTCCCCCTTTCCACTCAAATAGGAGCATAAATCACAATAAATGGAATTAAACCAATGCACAGAAAAGAAAGAACATTTACTCTAGTTATTACATTCTTTATATTTAAACTTTTACCTCTATATTCTTCTTTAATCCTGTAAAACCTAACATATGAAATAACAGTCTAATTAGAACCATTTATTGAACCTTCAAACAAAATGTAAAAACAAATCTTAAAATGTTTGTATGTGTGTTTTTGTTGATCAGGTTTTATGGCTCATATAGTGTGATATAGTGGGAATATAGACTCAAACTAAGCAAATATTTGCTGCAGATCCTTATAACAGTAAAGCATAAATATCAATATCTGCCAATAATGTCTTAGTAAGATGATTTTTAAGTGCTTAGTTTTATGATCAAAGCTTTGTAGTTTTAAAACAAATAATGCAATGCAATACAGAGACGAATAAATAAACCTCCCTCAAAATATAACAATATATACAGGTGCATCTCAATAAATTAGAATACCATGAAAAAGTTTTTTTTTTCTCTGTAATTTAATTCAAAAAGTAAAACTTACATATATTCTAGATTTATTAGACATAAAGTAAAATATTTCCAGACTTTTTTGTTTTCATTTGGATGATTACAGCTTGCTGCTCATCAAAAAAAAAAAAAAAAATCAGTATCGCAAATTATTTGATTTAATATTTAATTTAATATTTAACAAGTTCAATTAAATTACCATTCTCAGGGCATAAATACTGGGTTTAGGTCAGTAATCCCAACAGCAGTCATGGGGAAGTCTGCTGACTTGACAGTTGTTCAGAAGACGATCATCAAGACCCTCTACAATGAGGGTAAGCCACAGAGGATCATTGCTGAAAGAGCAGAGTGCTGTGCCAAAGCATATTCATGGAAAGTTGACTGGAAGGAAAAAGTGGTAGGAAAAGGTGTACAAGTGAAAAGAATGACCGCAGGCTTGAGAAGATTGTCAGGCGAAGCCGATTTAAGAACTTAGGAGAGCTTCAAAAGGAGTGGACTGAAGCTAGAGTCTTCAGGACATGGGCTACAACTGTCACATTCCACGAACCAAGCCACTTCTGAACCAAAGACAATGTCAGAAGCGTCTTACCTGGGCTAAGGAGAAGAAGAACTGGACTGTTGCTCAGTGGTCCAAAGTCCTCTTTTCAGATGAAAGTAAATTTGGCATTTTATTTGGAAATGAAGGTCCCAGAGTCTGGAGGAAGAGTGGAGAGGCACAGAAACCATGTTGCTTGAAGTCCAGTGTGAAGTTTCCACAGTCAGTGATGATTTGGGCTGCCATGTCATCTGCTGGTGTTGGTCCACTGTGTTTTCTGAGGTCCAAGGTCAATGCAGCCATCTACCAGGACATTTTAGAGCACTTCATGCTTCCTTCTGCTGACAAGCTTTATGGAGATTTCATTTTCCAGCAGGATTTGGCACCTGCCCACACTGCCAAAGGTACCAAAAGCTGTTTCAATGACCATGGTGTTACTGTGCTTGATTGGCCAGCAAACTCGCCTCACCTGAACCCCATAATCTATGGGGTATTGTCAAGAGGAAGATGAGAGACACCAGACCCAACAATGCAGATGAGCTGAAGGCCGCTATTAAAGCAACTTGGGCTTCAGTATTGAGTGCACAGAAATGAACATACTTTTCAGAAGCCTGACATTTCTGTTTAAAATATCCTTTTTTTTAATTGATCTTATGAAGTATTTTAATTTATCGAGATAGTGAATTGGTGGGTTTTTGTTAAATGAGAGCCAAAATCATCACAATTAAAAGAACCAAAGACTTAAAGTACTTAACTCTGTGTGTATTGAATTTATTTAATATACAAGTTCCACAATTTGAGTTGAATTACTGAAATAAATGAACTTTTCTTTCTAATTTATTGAGATGCACCTGTGTATACTGTATGGTATTTTATTAATGCTTATAATCAATAACTAATATTGATAGTTTTAAACTGAAGGTCATTCACAGTAGTTCTAGTCTTGCATCTTTTTGCATTGAATCTATGTTAGCTTTGCTCTATCTAATGATGATTTTGGCCCATCCAACAATAATAATTCATTGCATAAGGATACATTTGATGGGTTAAATGCATCTAGATTTAAGGCTGCTTATGAAGTGGATGTTCACATTGTTCTAAATAGCACATTTTCAGTAGATCAGCAAAGTCTTTCTGTCAGATGTGAGATGTTTCTTGCCTTTGGCTTCACTGGAATATGAGTCAAACTGCTTTGAGAATGAAAGGCTCAGATACAATTAACAGTTAACACCATTTATTGCAAACAAGTGAAGTGGACAGATGTATGCTGAAGTGTTAGTGATGTATTTGTTTTTGACAGGGTCCATCTGCATAGTGACACATCTTCACTCACTCAAAGAGACTGCATTTTATAATTGGCAATTTGATATAACATAACAAGAGAAAGTCTAATTACTTTTCACTGCTGCTTAAGAATACATACTGTATATAGCCTACTCTTTATTAGCTCAGACTTGCACACTGAGCTAGTCAACCTCTCCTTCTTGTGAATAATTAATCTGTGCATGTTATTATAATGAGAAATAAATGTTTGTCCTTGAAATACAATCATTTGATTTCACAAATACCTCTCACTTTCCACCTGGAATATATAGAGAATTTATATCATCCAATTTATACAGATGGATAAAATCAATTCCTGTCATTCATAATATCCTGTTTTGCTCAGAAATCCTTCATATTAATTACAGTAATGCATTAAAAAAATAAAGCCTTTTTTAAGTTTTATGCTTTTCAATTAATAGTAATGCCGTCAAATTGAATAGAATATTCCTTACATATTTTTTACATAAGGATTATTCAATTCAACTTTATTGAATTTTACTAATAATTGAATACGTACATTTTGAAAAAAGGGTTGCAAGCAGTTTAATGTTAAATAGCATAAAATAGCATCATAACTTTAAATAGCATCATTTTGATATCTGTCCTTCTGTCTAAATGTATTCCAGGATTGTTTTGCTTTTTATTTAATGCAGCATAACTCGTATTTCTGATAATTCAGAGTATGTAAAGGCTGCATAAGGAATTAAATGATTGAGTAACTCTAATTTAAACTCTTCCGGTTTACAGAATAACATTTTTACTTGTAAATCTGATGCAATGGCAAATATATACAAATGGTACACAAAACATGATAACTGTAAAAACTGATGGCTAATTTTGCACACAAATGAATCGTTCTCAAATCAACTCCAGGCATCACAAAACAAGCTACCAAACCTGACAACAATATCGACAAATGCAACAGTGAAAATAATGGCACACTGTGAAAAAATGCAACTTTATAAATTATTCATGTCCTGGTGCATTATGGGAACACCTGTATTGTAAGGATAAATAGATTAATACTTAAACTCACTAAACATAACAAACAATCCTGAGTTGATAAGTTAGAGCTTTTATGCATGCTTGTGTACAAATGTAGAATTTTTTTTTTTTATTGGTTGTAGAAAATAAAAAAACTTTTCTGCTGCACATACTACTTTACAGCAAAATCATTATCTTGGAGGGCTTGGATGACCTCTGACCTTTTGAAGATGTCATCTTAATTCATGGCATTCGACAAACAGAAAGGATTAGATTCCCTACTTGTTTTGCAGATATGTTTTAATCTGTTTAGGAAGATTTGCATGGACAACCAGCTGAATTAGATCAGGTTTGACATAAAGCAGATCAAGTCTCAGTCAATGCGAGTCTGTCTTCTGGAGTGTCATGGATTGACGTCTCACTCTGTAACTCAAAGTCATGTGTGCTCTGAACGCACTGCTTCTCTGATCTAAACATGGTTTTCTGCGCTTAAAGCCATAGAAGCTGCTCAAATCATCTCAGTCTGTGAGATTAAATGAATTAATAAATAAACTCAGCTCTTCACACATATATGCAAATCATATTATGCATACAACAGTCAATGGCATTTCTACCAGGATTCAATCATTCAATCGCTGCTAAATTTGCCCAGCTCCAATCTGCTAAATGTGAACAAATAGGCATTCAGATATTACAAACATAACATCATGATTTTCTGTAAAGCTGTTTTGAAACTATATAAAATACAAATTAAAAATGACTTGACAAAAATAACCTTATTGGTCAGAGGTCACATATTACAGGTAATACAACAAATAGCAACTTACAATACTAGAAATGCTTTAAATTATTAATTCATAACAGAAAAAAAATCTTAACAGCCCTACACAGTCATTAAGTATCGGTGTAATCCAATTCAGTTTCTCAATGTTTGAAATAAATAAATGAATTCATACATACATATATTATCTCCACAGTACATTACAAATATCTAAACGTTCTTAAATCAAGATACATTTACTGGAGAAGCAAAATGACTGAAGATGTTAAGTGTTGCTTTCTGGAAAATTCATCAAAATGAAATAAGTTTATGTTTAAAACAAGAAAAAATATCTGTCAAAATTTTCTGACCCCACTGGCAGATATTTGTTCTTGCTTTAAGCATGAACTTACTTAATGTTAATACATTTTTCAATGAAAAATATATTAAGACTTAATATCTTCAGTCATTTTGCTTCTCCAGTAAATGTATCTTGATTTAGGAATGTTTAGATACTTGTACTTGAAAACAGGACAAAAATACTGAGAAAATACTTTTTGCAGTGTATTAATCACGTTAAGATAGCGTAATTTTATAGCGTTTGTCTCTTAATTCTTCAATATCCTGTAATTAGCAGTGATGAGTTCGCAGATGACCGAGTGCAGCTTCATTGAGCATGTATTCATCAGTGATACAGACACACTTTGACAAGATGGACGCTGCCATCAATTGTTCAGTTTGATGAGCAGTTAATGACTGATTAGGCACGGCTATTTAAGTGAGTTGGCATAACAAGAAGCAGTGCATTTCTCTGCACTGCTTCTTTCTGTTTGCGGAGCTTGAAAAGTGCAGTATTGCAGATATGTTATTCATTCATGACCGGCAACTGACCCGACACCCTTTTAAAGCTGTCAGAGGGCTGACTTCAGTAATTTGCTTCCCTTCATATTCCTCACAGCTTCTTTTGACCTGAATAAAAGCAGTTAATGTGTGACCAAACATCACTTCTGCTCGAATCCATAGACATCCACTGACCACAAAAGCACAAGAAACAGGTGTTTTCATAAGATAAATTGCCCCTATACAGCGAAACTGTACCAACACAATCTCATAATCTTGTCAAAATGTCACCTTGGATTGGGAAATTTGGGGAAATGTACTTGTTTTAAGCAAAAACATCAGAGAATTCTGTTAGATTTCTCTGAAATCAAGACATAAATTCCTGTCATTTTTCTTCGCAAGTGAAAACATCTTGTTTTAAGGGGGGGGGGGGATGTAATGCTATTAATGCGTGTGAGTTGGACGTATGACGGAGTATTTCTGTGCCAAAAATACTCTTCCAAATCCTCATAAATCTTTTTTTCGAGTACGGGCCTTTGTAACGTCATAAAGGTTGGAATTCCTTGAACGGGAACTTCTCCCTGAAGAGCGCGCGCCGACCAGAGCGAGAGAGCAAGAGCACGCCCATCAACACGCGTTCGGCTTTACAGAAGTCGTCGGCAGTGCTGCACAGGTCACAGGACTTCACGAAATCAACAATGTCACCAAAGAAGTGTGTTTTTGGTTGTGAGGGAAAGATAACCTTGCTTCCCAAAGAACCCAGCGTTGAGTGGAACTGAGAGTTTTGTGCTCACGCATTACATTGATGTGCTCTCGATATTTGTTATTAAAATAACCATAGAAACTGTTGCAATCACTTTTTTATTGGTTAAAATGAATGGAGAATATCTCGTGTTCGGCGCTTATGGTTTCATAAACAAGGCCCAGTTCTATGCTGGATTTACAGATCGTTTGAAATGATCCCGGTCATGAGTCGGAACCGCAGGTGGTGAGTAAAACTGCTTCAAATGTCTGTTTTGTTGGCAATCGGCGTCTAAGTGCATATAATGTAAACAACACAAACGTAGTGAATTCATAAATTCATCATTCACTATACGCTATATTCATTATAGTGATTCAAAAGTTATCCAGGGATAATGGGATAATTGTTTAGCTGACCATTGATAGCTTGCAGACGATCGCTACGCAAAAGCTGCGCACGCTCGACTCTGCTCACACGGCATGCCTCCAGGCGCTCGGCTGCTTTCGGAAATACTCGGTATAGCGTATGTATCTTTTATAAATATGATCAAACTAAAGACTTTTTAAAGACCACCAACACCCTATCATTGTGGTAGTTACTTTTGTACAAGCACCACTTAATGTAAAAAACATCATTGTGACTTTTTACCTCAGGTTCACGCACTTCCTTCCGAAATCCACACTTCCTTACATCCCTTATTGGTTTCGCTGCTCTTCCAGTCAGTCTCTCGTGGGGCAAAAAAATGCCTGTTTAATACCATTAAAATGCACAAGCGCAAATGTGGCCTGCTTTCACATGCAGTATATGCAAATCTTAAGGGAAATGGTAATACACAGATGATCGCAGAGGAAGCATGATTCACCACAACCTAAACTTCTGTTAACTTCATGTGAATTAATGACATCCTTAGGCAATCATGAATCAGGTCAACATTGCTTATTAATTATAATTTTATTAGGAAAGACATTATGGTTGTTTCCTTTCCTTTTCATAAGCTTTAGAAAGCTTATATGTTTTGTCACTAAAAGAGCAATGTGTTAATTTTAAGAATCAATAAAAAAAAAAGAAATATCTAAAATAGCTGCTGCATGGCCAAATGCAATACAGTACATCACAATGCAAATGCAATATATTGAAAGGTCCAGATTTATAAACACATGCAACTGAACTAGGCTGTGTTTCCCAAAAGCATCGTAAGCCTAAGTTGATTGTAGAGACCACTGGTGGCAATTGTTCTACGATCAACTTAGGCTTACGGTACTTTTGGTAAACGCAGCCCTGAATGATGCTGTCGGCATTAAACACTCCTTCCAACTGTTAAAAAAAATAATTAATTAATTAATTATTAATTAATAATAATAATAAAAAAAATCTTATCTTTATGCATACATACAATAATAATCTTTTACATTGTAATCCTTCTTATTTTTAATATTTGGCATGTCTGTGTGCTGCTGCGCTTCCCTGTGTGTATAATAAGCAGAATGTACGCGCATTGTGCACCCGCCTATAGGCGCATATGCGCTGTTTAAATTACAAAACAAATATTGCGCCATTGACTTTAGACCTGGGGCCCGTTTCAATAAGGAAGTTCAACCAACCCTGAGTTAAAACTTGAACTCTAAGTTGACTTACTCTGAGATGGAAAACTGAGTTTTCTGTTTCAGAACAGCTGAACTGAGTTAGTTCAATCAACTCTGAGTAGGTTGACTCTGAGTTAGCGCGTGCACCACGACTATGAAAAGCCAATTAAGAGTCAATACAAGTTTAATTCTTATCACTGTTATAATATCAGAGGTGAAAACTGGCAGAATGGTAGGTTATTAAACTAATATTCATGTGTTATCCCACAGGCAAAAATAAAAAAGTAAAATATTAATAACAATTTAAATGCATTTTTCTTACTTTGCAAATTGTTTGCAACCAGTGTAAATAGAAATTAGATGTTACTTATATTTTATACTAACACCAGATGTACTCGTTACATCAGAAGAAGAATGGCATCTACGCTAATATTAGTCTCTCTGTTTATCCCGAGGTTTACCGTAGTCAACCGGATCCGGGCCGCATCCAGGTGAGATCGAGGACCTGCGCCTTGACACGACCACAACGCAGCCCTGAAGTATCAGCAGAGATTGAGTCAACTAGATCATCCACTGTGAAGGCCTCATCAACATGACAACCAGTGGCGCAGCTCCTCAACAACCGTCCCTACCGGTGTGATGAATACGATCCTCAGCTGGATGGAACTGAATTAAATACTTTGAATGTTGCGATCCTATCTGACTTATGATAGCAACCTGAGTCGTAACAAAGCACTGTTTGCCAGAGGAGAACTGGCCCCCCAACTAAAGCCTGGTTTCTCCCAAGGTTTTTTTCTCCATTTTAACACCTGTTTGCCACCTGATGTCACCTGTTGGAGTTTGGGTTCCTTGCCGCTGTCGCCTTTGGCTTGCTTAGTTGGGGACACTTGACAATTGACATTTGATATTCAACAGTGCTTTGATCTGCCTGCATTGACACCATTTTCTTTAAGAGCTGCTGTGCAGCCAAAATAATGTACCAGTTATCACTGTAAAGCTGCTTTGACACAATCTACATTGTAAAAAGTGCTATATAAATAAAGGTGACTTGACTTGACTGACAAATACATACTATTTGCACCTCAGTATTGTTGTACATTAACAGGATGCGATAACAACAGTGTGTAAATGATTATATTTATTAAAATTATAAATACTTTTATCATTATTAAACACTCGTTAGGCACTTTACTTCCACTTTTAGAACATTTTCTTCATTTTTATTGAAAATAAATGCTTTTCTGATGTGATGGGAAAAGGAAGAAGAGCGAGCTCGGCAAAAGGCGAAAACGAACCCAACCAATTGCATCACAAGTTAACACACTTTAAGAGCTACTGCCTACACCACTGAAGCCGTTAAGGCTGATTTATACTTCTGCGTCGAGTGTACGCCGTAGCTACGGTGTAGGCTGTGTGTACCACGCGTAGCCTACGACGTAGCCTGACGTGCATCTCTTCATAAATGTAACAACGCGTCAATTCTACGCGGACCGCTAGCGCTGTGATTGGTCTGCTAGAACCCCTCCCACGGGTCAAAAAACTGTCGCGGAGCAATAGGAGAAGACCGGGCGTTTTCAATTTCCATAGGAATGAAAAACGATCTGTTTCAGGGGACACATGCAGTCAAACTGCAACAAAAGTCGTTACCTATCTGCCGCTTCTCTGCCGTTTCTGTTTGTAAGCTTCTCTGACAACGTACATAACAAGCTGCTTCTTCTTCGGCTTTTGCCTTGATACTCAACATGACCGCGGACACTGCCTACTAGCGATCTGCATGCACATCGTCGCGGACAACGACGCAGAAGTATAAATGAACGCATAGCCTACGACGCAGAGGCTCTGGCGCAGAAGTATAAATCAGCCTTTAGTTATGCTCCTTGTGTGACATTGGTGGGCGGAGCTACTGTAAATTTGCACTTAGTAATAGACGCTCTGAATAATCTTGTTTTCTGTTTGCATTAAAATTATTTTTATTACCACACTGGCAGAAAATTTAACTTAAGTAAAATACACTTAATTTAGATTCCCCCCCAGGAAACAAAACTAAATATCTTATATAATTTTCTTATATAGAAAATGCATCCTGATTTAAGAATTTTTAGATATTTGTACTTGAAATAAGACAAACTACTCTGTTAGAAAAGCATTTTTGCAGCGTGAATGAATGAATTTAAAAAGTATTTAAAGTATTTGAACATCGCTTGCACTTTAAAAAGGGGGAGGAGACCGAAAGAAACTCTGGGCTTCCTGCTTTCTCGGGTTTGACACACCTCCCATTCTAAAACGGAAAACCCAGAGTTTCAGGGTTAACATACTCACTTAACCTCCTTTTCTGAAATGGGCCCCTGGTGATTTGTTGTCATTGTACGCTCCTGAGCGTGTCCTAAAACATGGCGGCGACTACCCATAATGCAATGCACAGTGATGTAGTTTCCCGCGCTCGATGGGCGCAAATGCATTTGCTATTTAGACAACGTGGTGCAGAGCGTGAAAATGATAACTGCGTCGGGCTGAAACTAGCAGAAAACACTGCATTGCGTCATTGTGTATGATAAGGCCCATACATTTAAATTAGGACAAATATGAAGTAAATGAATGCTTCTTCTACATCTAATTTATATGTAAACTGTCAAAATAAATCTAGGCTATAATCCTAATTAAGTAAAGAAATAACACTTCTTTAGACAATTTAAAATATATATTCACAAACATTCCTCAAATGACCTGTTCCTTTAAACTAGATTTTTTTTTAGTTTGCCCTCTTGTTCTTCTCCTCTCTGTCTCTCTCAGCCCCGTCACGCTGTTTTACATGCTTTCTTTTGATTTTCCATCTGTTAAAATGGACCCTGAGTTATCTGGGAGCAAAGACAGCAATTATCCAGAGCCGAGTGTCAGCTGCCCGCTACTGCTTCATCTTTCTGACTAATTAGGGAGGCGAAAGCTCACGCCCTCCTGACAGCATCCGACGGCATCAAATAAAAGTTCACCTAAAGGTCACATTACCAGAGCTAATTTATGGGCCTTACTCACGCCGTTCTTCTTCATTTTCCTTTGATGTTGCACAAGCTACATGATTATCATTATTATTGCTTATGCTAACAAACTCCTCCATCCCTTCAGATGCCAAATTTAAATGTACAAATAGTTTTATATATGGGCTGTGTGCGATTTTTTTGTCACTGCTGTTCCATCCATCCACTCATCCATCCATCCATTCACCCATCCACCCATCCACTCATCCACCCATCCACCCATCCATACCTACAACCATCCACTCTTCCGCCCATTTTCCATTCATCGATTCATGCACCCATCCATCCACCCATCCATGGATGGATAAAGCAACAGACAAACAAAAAGACAGACAGACTGTGTCATGATGGAGGTGTGGAAGTTATTGTCACTCATTTTCTCTCTGTGTCATATGTTAGAGTATCTCTGGCTGTTTCACGGTTCACATCACCCTCCATCTAAAGCTCTCTCTCTCTGGACTAAGTGTGACAGATTACACAATTTTTTCACATTTGTAACCCCACTTGAGAAAAACACTTTATGTAAGGCCGCAGATGGGCCACTCCAGGCCTGAAATCCTCCTCTGCCGAGGCAAGAAATCATATCAGTGTCAGCTCTCTCTTTTCCCCCCATCCCCTTCACACGCTTCTTTCTCTCCCTTTCGGCTCGCCGTCAGTCCTGCTGCTTTATTCTCGCCACCTTGACCGTCGTCTCTTTTCCTTCTTTTACTCTTCATCACCTTTAGACCATTTTCTGCCTTCATTTATGTCTCCTGCTTTCTAAGCATGATGTGTTTGCTATTTACATTTAGTCTCAGTTTCAGACGGTACGTACACTCAATGACCGTCTCATGAATGTTGCACACAAATTTTTTTTTTTTATATATCTTCATTTTTGAAAAATTGAATGTACAGACAGACAGACAGATGGTGGGATTCACAGCGCCTGACCGTTCACTACAGCGCTGTCAAAGAGACATCCAACAGTCAGTGAACTGAACTGAATTGAGCTGAATAATGACACTATAATCTTTCTACAGTTGCATTATGAAGAATTTGAATTTGTCACATTTGATGGAGTTTGCATCATTGATTCTGTTACTTTTTGTGTTGTTACACGGGTTAGTGCTTCATCCACCGTTTGCTTGTTGCATCACAGCTTTAATGAACAAAAGTGTGAACTGATTAACCATTCTCACCTTGGTAAAACAAGTGCACTAACTCCTGACAAATAACAACCTCTGATCAAGTGCAAATAGAAGCACAGCAGGCCAAACTCCAGATGCTGTGGATGCGACATGACAAACTGCGTCTGCATGTATGTGATGTAACTCGTTTGCAAGTGTTTTACAGTCTTTTCCCTCATGAAACACTGAAGCAGCATGAGTTTAATGCTCTCCAGAGGAGTTCATAGCACTTTAGTGATTGAAGCTGTGTGTCATTTTTATTAATGTCAAATTACATGCAATAAACCTTAAGGCTTGACATGCCACTAGGCTGAAATCCCATGAGGCTTTTGGGTGAGTGAAAAACAGAGAGAAAGGACTTGGCTGTCGGCTAAATAAAGCATGCAAGCTGCAACCAATCGGCTTAAGTAACCCAGGTCACGCGGCAACATAAAAACGGCAGTTTGATTGCATGATGGCAAAAGTAAATCATGTTAGTGTCATGATCATTACGGCTCCTGAATCAAAATATGTGCTTCCCTTTCATCGGCACGACAAGTCTTCAATATGGGAAACGCCTGAGCATTTCTGAGATGCTTCAATCACAAGAACTCTTCAGTCGGGCAGGTGTGATTTAGAGACACGCAGAGAAGGTTTTTCATGCAGCTTCTTTCTCCTCCTCTGCGGTTTCTTCCTCTACTTTTCTTTTCTGGGACCGACCGTATTTTTCTCAACCTGCTAGCCCAAACATACAGCATCTCTTAATTAAAAAGAAAAGTCAGTACCAAAAGAAAAACAACAATAGGAGATCTTTTCAATATTTCAATTGTTTCTCCTAGATGGATGAATTCATATTAATTTTATAGCTACTATACACTCTCATTGTATGTTAACTATTGACCTAGTATCTGTCTATCTATCTATCTATTTATCTATCTAAATACCATTGAAAAGTTTGGGGTCGGTAAGATTTTTTAAATGTTTTTAAGAAGTTTCTTCTGCTCACCAAGGCTGCATTTATTTGATCAAAATATTATTTATTAAATTACTATTGAAATTATTAATATTATTACAATTTAAAATAGCTGTTTTTTATGTGAATATATATAGTAAACTGTAATTTATTCCTGTGATCAAAGCTGAATTTTCAGCATCATTACTCCAGTCTTCAGTGTCACATGATCCTTCAGAAATCATTCTAATATGATGATTTGCTGTTCAAGAAACATTTCTGATTATTATCAATGTTGAAAACAGTTGTGCGGCTTTTGTAACATCATAAATGATCAATTTAATGCATCCTTTATGAATAAAAATATTATTTCTTTCAAAAAGTAACATTTTAAAGAACTTGCTGAGCAAGTTATTCTAAGCTTTGACATTTTCGCAGCTACTTGTATATTTTTCAGTATTTTTTGTCTTTATAATAGCATAAGCATCTTTCTTTCACATTGTTATCATCTGAATCCTGTGACTCCTCTATCTCACATCTGTTTTTAGTCACACAGGGGACTCAACGGCTCCAGTCGCAATGCAGATCATGCAGATATGGAAAGTTTTAGGCAGATATGATCAAGTATTCCTTTGAAACTTGAGAGAGGCCAAGACCTTTCAGACAACATATAGAATAGATAATGAAGCCTGAAGAGCAGAGAGAAGGAAAGTTCATCAAGACAAACTTTGACAAAGGCTTGTGTGAAAGTAGAAAAAGGCCTTGAAGTCTGAAGGTTATTTGGGTCTTAAGTACAGTAGTTTGAGCACGTGGAGAGTTTAAAAAGATGTTTGAAGTTTAAAGGTTATAGGCATGGTTAGATTGAGAAAAATTAAAGATCTCAATATGAACTCAATTATTTCTCACCAAATGATCTGAGCTGCTATTCACATTAATTATACAGCTCTTACTGTATGACACTACTGACAAACATAGAGACAAAAATCATGCTTGAATAAACTGAGAACTGTATTAAGACAAAGTGAGCTACAATTGATCAAAAGTGACTGTAAAGACATTTATAATGTTACAAAGTTCTAATAAATGCTGTTTTTAAACATTCTATTCATCATAGAATCCTGAAAAATAAAATATATGATGGTTTCCAAAACAATATGTACGGAGCCCCGGATATGACATGCAAGAAAAAAATAGTTAATCGTGCGCACGATTTAGACTACTGATTCGTTCCCTCGATTTACTAAAACGTGTGCACAATTTACTATTTCGTTCCCTCGATTTATAAATCATGCGCACAATTTAGTAAATCAAGGGAACGAATTAGTAAATCGTGCGCACAATGTGCGGGGCTCCGTAAATATGAAATGTTTTAATCATTTATAATAATCAGAAATGTTTCTTGAGCAGCAAATTAGCATATTAGAATGATTTCTAAAGGATCATGTGACACTCAAGACTGGAGTAATGATGCTGAAAATTCAGCTTTGATCACAAGGAAACAGGAAAAGTCTGCAAGCCAGGACTTAACCTTATGTCAGGACGCTGCCCACTAGGCTATTGGACTGATAAATATCATAGCCAGCTGTCGTAATCCGTTCCCCCATGAGAGGTGTGGATGTGGTGACTTAAAAGATACTGTGTGTGGATGGAGCTTAACCAGCATCAGCTTGATAAATATTAGAATCTCACTATTTAACACCGTGTCTATACCGGATGCGAGTGGCGAGACACGATGTGACGCATCAAAAGACAATAGAACTCATTATAATCCGTGAAATTGTCTACACTGGATGCGGCGCAACGCATAAACGGATTCCCCGTTCTATTTCTGACGTAGTCCAAGTGCTTTCCAACGGTCGTCTTGTCGCATTCAGTGTAGACAGCTATTAGCTGTTGCGGCGCGACGCGATAAAAGTCACGTCTGGTGTAGACACGGTGTAAGAAACATGGAGGGAACAGATTCTCACAAAAAACAATCCAGCTGTCAGAATCCGTTCCCCAACCCCCAAGATTAAAGATGTTGATGTAGTGGCTTAAAAGATGCTGATTCTATTCTGTGTCTGGAAGGAGCTTAACCAGCATCAGTTTAAAGATTAATTTTTTTTGGCATTTTTGCCTTTTTTATGATAGGACAGTATGTGGACAGGAAGAAAAGTGGGAGATAGATAGAGAGAGAGGGGGTGGGGGGGAGACGGGATCAGGAAAAGTCTGCAAGCTGGGACTTGAACTTGGGTCGTGCCAAAGCACAATGGTGCTATATGTCAACATGCTGCCCACTAGGCTACTGGATTGCTAGCGCAACCTGATAAATATTAGAGCCTTCTTGTGTGAGATCCATGGGGGAACAGAATCCGACAGCAAACAGTCCAGCTGTCGGAATCCATTTCCCCACCCCCCACACTACAGGACCGAAACCGCATGTCACATGACCATTCAAGTACACTTGCGCATGTAGGCAGCTACAGTCTTATATGCAGTGTACTGCAGTATATGCAGTATTTTGCTCCGTTTACACTGAAAAGCAACCCTGGAGTTTTTAAACTAAAACGGGGTCTGCAGCGAAAACGACAGAGTAGTGTAAATGACAGGCGTAACCGTAGCAAAAGTTATGTGTTTTAAAATGAAAATGCACTAGTGTAAACAGGGCCTTAAGCCGACTTTTCCACTGTATCCAACATTCGCATGCGATTGTCGCATTTCACTCCCTCAGATCTCCTGCACTACTCTCCATCAGTCTGTAGCTTGGCGTTTGTCTGAGATAGTGGAAAGGTGGCTTCAGAAAGGCTGAAGCATCGGATGAATCGTTTGAGAATGATTGAAAAAATGTGGTGATGTGTAATACATATTATGAAAAAATTAAAGCGTTTTTTTTTTTTTTTTTTTTTACTTTTGATGCATATAAACCTGTTATAGGAGACCCCAAAAACCAAATTAAGAACCTTTAAAATAACATAATAGGGGCACTTTAAGTTCTTCTTATCGTAAAAAACAATACTTTCTGAAAACAGTCTGTAATGCGTCTCTTCATTAACTTCTCAGTTTGCTCACAGTTGGTAACAGACTAGTGTGAATGTGCTTGATTACTCTCTTTTATTCTGGCTTTATCTCGCTCTTTTTGTTCACAGTGTGATCGCAGGCGCCGTGACTCTTTTCCCCTCATCTTTATGCTTTTTCTCCAGGGTGGCAGCAGTCAAATAGTGTTGCTTACAAAATCATTCATATTTTAAACAAATGCCTCAACGATGTTAGTTCTTCATACAGTCACCACAACAGCTGATACCACTGAAACTGCTGCTGAATGCAAATCAACACATGCACTCTATTTATTCAGCAAGAAATCTTGTTCTTACAGAAAAAGGCTGTGACGTTAAGATATTCAGAGTGGGATGCTGTACATACTCGCATGTGCTCCTGTTCTTTATGTAGGCTTTCATATTTGCGTTTATCTGAATATTCATATGTGCATTTATGTGAATGTTCATATGTGCATTTATCTTAATATTCATATGTGCATTTATCTGAATGTTCGTATGTGCATTTATCTTAATATTCATATGTGCATTTATCTGAATGACAAGGCATTCTGGTCGGTTTACAAGCAAAAATCTTCAGTTCATGTTTAAGTTAAAGTGAATTATTATCTGAAAACAGGTTGATTTGTTGCCTTTTTCATGTGGGACTGCTTTTCTAGGTGGATGAACTTCTCTTTAGATATTTATATAGGGATGCATCGGGCCCGATACCAAGCTCATGTACTTGTACTCGTACTCATAAAAATACCCCCGTTACCAAAGACCGATACCTCACGTGACATAACTGACAGAATTTTCTGTGCACAGATGCATCGACGGCAGCAGCAGAAACAATGTCAGCCTCAGGGGTGTGGAAATACTTCAGAATTAATGATGACAACCCACACATTGAGAACTGCATGCTTTCAATCACAATTCATTATCGATTAGTGAAGGTGGGACAGGCGGAATCTATGGAGTTAATATTGTGCCATAATTAAACAAACAAATCCAGCATTTTGCAAACAAACACGATCTGCTTTGCAAAGGAAAACTCGACTCACAAACAAACAGAAAGTGATGTGCAAATACAAAGGTCAGTTTGAGCGAAAACGCAGATGAGTAATAAATATATGTATTGTGTTTTACAAATATAAATAAATGAGCCTACATCATATTTCACAAATAAATACAAACCATCCTACAAATGGCATGTAAACTTTGAACAAATACCAAATCTAGTGCATACAAACGCACACCTGTCTGTTACGATTGTAAGACACTTGCCTTTTTATGAGATCTCTCGGCTTGATTTTCTCACAACTGCAGTTGAGCAGCTTCCTCTTCCAAAACAGCAGATGGCGCTTTGCTATGGGTCAATTTACGCTAGTCTCCCGAGAGAAGCCCTGAAACATGGGTTTATAATGATAATAAACTTTGTTTTATAACGCCTTTAAAAGTTGCACCTCAAAGCGCTTTACAAGAACATACAAATAAAATGCAATGGAATAGAGGAAATAAAAGATAGAAACATGCATCAAAACACATTTCAAGACATATATAGTTATATATAAAACAAAATAATTACGTATAGAAAATAAGTTTACAAGGAGTTTACAGCTGACGAAAATGAGTGGTGAACATGTTTCGCGGCTTCTCTGAGGAGACTATCGTAAATTGACCCATAGCAAAGCGCCATCTGCTGTTTTGGAAGAGGAAGTTGCTCAACTGCATTTGTGAGAAAATCTGCCTGAACACATTTGTGAGAAAATCAAGCCGAGAGATCTCATAAAAAGGCAAGTGTCTTACAATCGTAACAGACAGGTATGCGTTTGTATGCACTAGATTTGGTATTTGTTCAAAGGTTACGTGCCATTTGTAGGATGGTTTGTATTTATTTGTGAAATATGATGTAGGCTCATTTATTTATATTTGTAAAACACAATACATATATTTGTTACTCATCTGCGTTTTCACTCAAACTGACCTTTGTATTTGCATATCATTTTCTGTTTGTTTGCGAGTCGAGTTTTGCTTTGCAAAGCAGATCGTGTTTGTTTGCGAAATGCTGGATTTGTTTGTTTAATTATGGCACAATATTAACTCCATAGGAATCGCGATGAATGACACAGACCAGAAGCGCTCTCTCGCGCGCGAGCTCTCTCTCTTTCTTGCGCGCGATCCCTGTTCTCTCAGACAGCGCGCGATCAGTTGTCCTTGCCTGAATGGTCAAATGCACACATAGTTGTCAAAATGTCCATCGTGTGGAGTATCTCACGTAAATACAGTCGGTTATGGCTTAAGTGGACGTAAACATTTAGGTGAAAACAGGATATGTGTCAGTATCCATGGATTCGGTCTTAAAGGGACCATAGCCTAATTAAATATACACACATAAAAATGTATTACTTTTTTCATTAGAGTAATAATAAAGAAACTGTCCTACATTCATTAGTCTCACCGTGCTTGGAAAACTGCAACATCACCAAAAAATAAAAATATTAAAAATAATAATAATAAATGTATAGGCATCGGTATCAGCGAGTACCAGAAAAAATATCAGTACTCGTACTGGTGCTTAAAAAATGGTATCAGTACATCCCTAGATATTTACTGCTATTCTTGCATGTGGAAAAATCCTGGAAAAATTGTATGTGACTTTACATAAACAAGGTTAGTGAGCGATTTTATCACTGTAGTCTCATGTGGACACAATGTTGTTTTAGTAAAAACTCTTTCAAAACAGTCTGTATTTTATAATTAAATAGAAAAGTCATGTCTATAGTTGATCTTTATATTCTGTTTGCTTAGTTTCAGCATACACTCAGTTTCTGTGTTTCTAGTGTCTTGTGTGCAGTGCATTATGGGTTGAAAGATAATGCAATACCTGAATAATCATACTGACTCATGAAGGATGTATGAATCAGAAAGAACATCTCGATTCTTCCCATGATGCCACACAGTGTCCCTCCCCACCAGCGGCAACATCTGATGGACTACAGAAACACAAGACGTTTGGCTCAGTCTGAAAGTCTTGTTCAAGGGACGCACAGATTCCTGTAAGTCTGCTGAAAACTACTGAAATCTGCTAATGTAAGGAATACATGCACAAGTGTGTGTTTAAGAGCCACTGCACTTTCTTCTGCTGGGTCACAGGCTCCTGTTGAGCTGCATTTGAAAGAGGGATTTGTGCTGGTCGATACCACCATCTTGTTTCTTCATCTGAGAGTGTGTTGGTAATTCATTGAACAAGACTCAAATTCACCTTGACACGCAGTCATGAGAAAGGTGAGAAAATCTTCTCTTCTCCTCCTCTTTTTTTTCTGACCCGCTCAGTAAAGCATCATGGAAGAAGTCCATTATTGTGCTGCTCAAGTCACTGATTCAGATTTAAAGAAACAGTGTTGTTTTACATAAGGTCCCAATCATGGCCTCATCAGCAGTTGCTTGCTAAAGTTCTCAAGTTTCTCTTTTCTGATGACGAGGACAGGGCAACTTACATGAGATCCAACAACAGCAAACCACAACAGCTCACATTCGATGTTTTTGCATTAAAAAGTTTCTTCTTAGTTTTTTCTAATCAGTTATGTGCATTAGGGAAGTAATAAGTTTCAAATAGCATTTCAGGATATTGGTTTGAGAAAGCTAGCAACATGCTAAAACATGCTAGCAATGTGCAAATTCAGGCTACCAACATGTACAAGCATGATAGCAATGTTATTACATGCTAGCAACATGCTAATTCATGTTAGCAAAATGCTAAAGCATGTTAGCAATGTGTTAATTCATGATAGAAACATGCTAGCAATTTGTTAAATCATGCTAGCAGAATGCTTAAACATGCTAGCAATGTGATAAATCAAGTTAGCAAAATTCTTAAAAATGCTAACAATGTGCTAATTCATGCTAGCAACATGGTAAAATACTTTAGGAATGTGTTAATTCATGCTAGCAAAATGCTAAAGCATGGTAGCAATGTGGTAAATCATGTTAGAAACATGCTAGCAATTTGCTAATTCATGTTAACAACATGCTAAAATATGCTAGCAATGTGTTAATTCATGATAGAGACATGCTAGCAATGTGCTAAATCATGCTAGCAGAATGCTTAAACATGCTAACAATGTGATAAATCAAGTTAGCAACATGCTTGAACATGCTAACAATGTGCTAATTCTTGTTAGCAACATGGTAAAATAGTTTAGCAATGTGTTAATTAATGCTTGGAATATATTAAAACGGTATGTGTTAATTTATGTTAGAAACATGCTAGCAATGTGTTAATTCATGATAGAAACATGCTAGCAATGTGCTAAATCATGCTAGAAGAATGCTTAAACATGCTAACAATGTGATAAATCAAGTTAGCAACATGCTTAAACATGCTAACAATGTGCTAATTCATGTTAGCAACATGGTAAAATAGTTTAGCAATGTGTTAATTAATGCTAGCAACATGATAAAACATGTTAGCAATGTGTTAATTAATGCTAGCAACATATTAAAACATGGTATGTGTTAATTTATGTTAGAAACATGCTAGCAGTGTGCAAAATCATTATAGCAATTTGTTCATTCATACTAGAAACATGCTAGCGATATGGAAAAAACATTCTAGCAATGTGTTAATTAATGCTAACAATGTGCTACTTCATGCTAGCAACATGGTAAAATACTTTAGCAATGTGTTAATTCATGCTAGTAAATCATGTTAGAAACATGCTAGCAATTTGCTAATTCATGTTAACAACATGCTAAAACATGCTTGCATTGTGTTAATTTATGATAGAATAATGCTAGCAATGTGCTAAATCATGCTAGCAGAATGTTTAAACATGCTAACAATGTGCTAATTCATGTTAGCAACATGGTAAAATAGTTTAGCAATGTGTTAATTAATGCTAGCAACATGAATAGCAATGTGCTAAATCATGCTAGCAGAATGCTTAAACATGCTAACAATGTGATAAATCAAGTTAGCAACATGCTTGAACATGCTAACAATGTGCTAATTCATGTTAGCAACATGGTAAAATAGTTAAGCAATGTGTTAATTAATGCTAGCAACATGATAAAACATGTTAGCAATGTGTTAATTAATGCTAGCAACATATTAAAACATGGTATGTGTTAATTTATGTTAGAAACATGCTAGCGATACGGAAAAAACATTCTAGCAATGTGTTAATTCATGCAAACAGTGTGCTAAATTATGCTAGCGACATACTAAAACATGCTCGTTTGTGCTAATTCATGCTATGAACAAGTTAGCAACATTGCTAGAAACGTGTTAAATCATGTTAGAAACATGTTAGCAATGTGATAAAGCATGCTAACAACATTTTAAAATATTCTCGCAATGTGTTAATGGTTTAACAATCAATAGTTAGCAACATGCTAAAACACCCTAGCAGCCAGTATATCTATCTATCTATCTGACAGACTGTATTGCCTTTAAAAGCTTTAAAACTACTTCAAACTGAAAAACTTCAAACTTCTTCACACTTCAAAATCAAAGTTTGTCTTGAAGAACTTTTTTTTAATCTAGTTTTAAGTTAAATCTGTTAAGCCCTAAATGTTGCTGCCATATTTGATTTTGTTGATTTTTTTAAATGATTTTTTACCTTAAATTTCACAGATTTTTTTTTTTTTCTTCAGTGCAGCACGTCATTATAAACTCCCGCTGTCCCGTCTCTTCTTCTGCGGACGGTTCATTGGTTCTCAGTCTGATTTGGTGTGTCAGTTTATCGCTGGAGGTGCGACTGATCAAAGAAAACACAGATGAGAGATGACAGAGAACATTAATGCAGCTTTTGTCACACTCCACTACATGCCTCCTGTTTTTTTGGAGAAAAATGTATTTGGGTGGCAGACATCTCAAGTGACTGTTCGCACTGTTTTTAAAGAAGTGGCAGACTGGCCATCTGGAGCAGAGGGAGTTTTCCACAATGTACAGTTTTCTGACCGCTGTACATTGTGGGCCCATTGCTATATGAATAGGCCTATAAAAAAATGAATGATAGTAAATGTACGTATATAGTCTATCCTTCCAGAAGCCTACTTTAGTAAATCTAAGGCTCAGTGCAGCAGGCACTCGTCAATGTCAAAATGTTTGAGAAAGCCAATCAAATCAAAGGAGATGGGGCTTAAGGTTCAGTAAGTCATGCTCTGTGCCTGCAAGCTCTGGGCCAGACATATATGGGATGCTTGAGGAGACTTGCTGCACAAGCCAGCAGTGAGCAACCTGAAGCTTTCATCTGCACATCCAATAAAGCTAAGCAGGGTTGAGGCTGGTCGGTACCTGGATGGGAGACCTCCTGGGAAGGCTAGGTTTCTGCTAGAAGAGGTGTTAGTGAGGCCAGCAGGGGGCTCTGCTCATCCTGCAGTCTCAGTGGGTCTTAATGCCCCAGTATAGTGGTAAACTGTTGTTTTTCAGAAAGACTAGGGGTGTAACCCTGGTGTAAAATAGTAGCTATTTAACAATCATTGCAGTTAGTTTCCTTTCACAAGTGATACAGGGCTTTACTTATTTCTTGCGTTATTGCAAGTGTTACCAATTGGTCATTATAGTGATAAATCAAGTTAGCAAAATTCTTAAAAATGCTAACAATGTGCTAATTCATGCTAGCAACATGGTAAAATACTTTAGGAATGTGTTAATTCATGCTAGCAAAATGCTAAAGCATGGTAGCAATGTGGTAAATCATGTTAGAAACATGCTAGCAATTTGCTAATTCATGTTAACAACATGGTAAAATAGTTTAGGGGTGTAACCCTGGTGTAAAATAGTAGCTATTTAACAATCATTGCAGTTAGTTTCCTTTCACAAGTGATACAGGGCTTTACTTATTTCTTGCATGGAACCACTTGACACTGCTTCTTCAAGTAAATCGAACAGAATGCAAAGAAATATTGTGAGAAAAAATGGTTTAAGGTCAAATACAAGCACACTCATATTCTGAAGATATTGTCATGTATAATTGAATCACGTGTCTTTATTATGAAACTATAATTGCTTATTGCAAGTGTTACCAATTGGTCATTATAGTTAAAAGAAGAGTTGTGCTTAATATTTTTTGTGCTTTATATATATTTTACTGGAGCCCTCAGTCAAAACAAATATGTATATTACTAATATTTAATATATATTTAAAAAATATATATTGCCTCCTTAAATAGTTTCAGTAAACTTGATCACTAAAAAACACTAAGTTCGTTTTTGTTAGTTGTTGTTTAGTCTAGTTAACTTTATCAAAAGGGCTTGACTATAGTTTAACTACTTTAAATCTTGCAGCTGCAGCGTCACATGATCATCCTCATTACTGTTTCTCTGAGTGAATCTCTTTCTCACTCTCAATCTGTGTGAGTTTCGGACTAAGGCAGATGCTCCGTTCCTCCAGCAGAGTTTGTTTTTGGGGGGTTTCCAGTCTTTCTCTATCTTCTCTTTTATCCAGTGATCTCCATTTCTTTCTTCTTCTGCCCTCTTGCCACATGAGCTGAGGGAGAACAACCAGCTTTATACAGAGTGCCAGAGGAGAGACTTAAAGTCTGTCTCTCACAGATTCTGTGTGTGTTTCTCTCTTTATTTCTCAGGTGGAGCCTGAGTTTGAGTGTTGCTGCTGCTGCTGGAGTAAAAACAGCTTGGGGGTTGAAGTTGGGGATCATAAGCCTGCAAGAGCCCAAACACACAGTACTTTGACTCACATACCTGGCATACTGCTGGAATGATATGAATAGTGTGTGGGCGGGGCATGATAAAATATATCAACTTGCCTAATAAATATTAATTATGTGACATGACATTCATCCAGTGGTCCCAAATTGCTGTAAGGCAGATGTTGGTAAACAGGCACCAACTATAGTTGGATTTCTGTGAACTTACAACATGAGATCCTTCAGTGCTGCAACAATCAGTTATAAACGAAAATGTGTACAAAAACGACTGTATCATTAGACATCAGCAATCAGCATATGAATCTCAAAAATGGTGACAATAAACAAAAAGCTTCACAAAACTCCCAGCATGCATCGCGGCATGAATAAATTATGCAGCTGATTTGTTTATTATTTTCTTTAATTATTTCTATTTGCTTTTATTTTTGTTGTGACTTTTTAGTAGCTTGTTTTATGATTCTGAGAGTTGATCTGTTTATTTGAATATTTTGTGGATTGTCACTATTGTTGAGGTTTGTATGATGAGTGGTGTTGTGTCTCAACGCCCAGTTAAAAATTCTCAGATGTTGTTGTCACAGTTCCAGTGATTCCCAGACTTTATTTCCCATAATCCTCCCTGGCCATCACCTGCACTCACTTCATCAATCAGTAATCACCACACTCAGCTGCAGCACATTACCTGGACAATTTAAGCTAGTCACATCCACACACACATTGCGAGGTCTTGTTTACTATGGTTGCAATTCTGAGCATTATTCATCTTGTCTGTCTGCCTGTTTCTGAACCTGTCTGTTTCCCGTGTACAATTCTCTGCTGCCTTCCCTTTGGAGTATTTGCTCTGTTTTGGATTTCGGATTGTTATCCGCCAGCCCTGACCCATTGCCTGTTCCTCGACTAGGATTCTGCCTTCTCTCTGCCATACCTGTTTGCTGTTGTTCCACCATTGCCTGTTTGACTACAAGCTCTGCTTAATAAAGCTTGCAAATGGATCCTACCCTGAGTCCCGCTTCGTTACAGTTGTAGTATCATTGGAAAAAGAATTCCGTTTTTCTTATAACACTGATGAATTACAATGATCTTCAGTAATGCCTCAACTGTTGAATAAATCATCAAATTAGAAAAAACATCAGTGGTTAAATGATCTTATGATAATCATTCAAAGATCATAAACATTTAAATCTGATCTATCTCTCCTTTCTGTAACAACTTATAAATGCCTTTAGTAAAAATACTATTCCAACTGTTTAAAGATAATTAACTTCAGAAAAGAGCCCAACGAATTGTAAGGAACCCCCCATCGGCCCAATGAATGGAATCCGACGGCCTGGGCGAAGGTTTAACGCGTGTATGTCTTTTCAGCGGCCCTGTGAAGTTCACTAAATTTTTAGAATTTATATTCAATTTTACTTTAACTGCTTGTTTAATCTGACTCCAGATTCAAATGATTATTACTCTTAGATCGTGTTTCTAATTAAGGAATTAATCGTTGGTCCAGGCCCGGCGCCAAAAGGGGGGGCAAAAGGGGGCATTGCCCCCTCAGATCTGATTTGTGCCCTCTCAGTTTCAATTTGTCCCCCCTTCACCCCACCGAACCGGTGTGATTAGAACATTTAGTGCGTCACTGCTAAACTCAAACCTGCTTTTGCGCTGCTGGCGCTGAGCCAGAGATGGACGTTGTAATGTAGTTTGTTGTTATAGGAAGAAGGAGGCGGGAACCGGCGAACGTTCAACATAACTTTAATATATAAAATAAACAAACAACAAAACGAAAGTAAATGCCACACAAACATAATAAAACATAAAATAAAGTCCAGGCCTGGTCCTCTCTCGTCTTTCACTGTTGCGCTTCTCCTTTTATGCTTCTGGAGCTCCTCCGTGAGAGACTTGAGACCGGTGCGACTTGCAGCTGAAGCTCCTTATCACTCGCGTCACCGGCCTCGCGCCGTTCCCTCACGGCTCTCGCCCGCCCTGCTCGTCACAGACGTGCTCAGCGCTTTTCATATTTCACAACTATTCAGTGTTTTCAGCCACATAATGTTTATTTGAGGTTTCAGACATTTAAATAGACATTTAAATGAAGTAGGCTATATATAAAAAAGTTTGTTAAATGCAAATTCCACACACTGATATGGAAGCTGCAATAATCCTTTCAATTATAATTTGACAAAGTTTTTTATTCATATCAGATACATTGCGTATGAATCAATAATGTTTACTCTCTTCTCCCAGTTCACCAGCCACTTACGTTTATGTATTTCGGGAAAAATTGTTGAATTTACGTGATGTAGCCTAGCCTAAATCCGACAGACCCCTTCACTTCCACATATTTGACAATCGGAATATATCATATAATTCATGATATAGTTAACAAGTTTGTGAATATTTTGAATAAAAAAGGAAAAACGAAATAAACGCATGATGCGTCGCCAAGGGACATTCTAAAACGCTTGACGTGAAAAACGCTTAACGTGGCTTAATGTACTAAGACAGTGATATTACAGACCAAACTCAGAAAACATCATAAAGTATATTAGTGGAAGATGAGGATTGGAAGTGATGTGAACTTGACTAGTTAAAGGTGAGACCGCCGTCATTCCCTGAGGAGCCTCATGTCACACTTTTCAGCACAGCTGCGTTAACAGACCCAAAGCGTGTCCGACTGATCCATAAAAGCCTGTGCTCTCAGAACAACACTTAAGAGCTCAGAAATGTCTCAGCTAAATGCTCCACTGAACTTTATCTTGGATGTTTCACCCAAAAGTCCTGAGGGGAGATAAAAATGGACATTCGATAGAGTTGTAAAATGAATGTGAAGCAGCTGAAGAATTGGACTTCTCAATAAGGTCTCATTGGTTAACACGATCTAACAATATATTTTTACAGCTTTTACTAACCTTTCTAGGCTAAATGTTTGTTAATAAAAATGTTCATGTTCATGTTAGTTCACAGTGCATTAACTAACGTTAACAGATACAACTTTTGATCTGTTTTAGTAAATGTTGAGAGAAGATATTTTTTGTGTTTTTCATAGTTCATGTTAACTAATGTAGTTACCTATTGCTAACAAATGATATCTTACTGTAAAATGTTACTGACTTTTTAATGCACTTTGGTATCTTGGCAAATGTGAGCACAATTTGAGACATTGTCGAGATCTGAAACTTAAAAGACTACATTATATTTAATTTAATTGTTGTCTGCACTTTAAAAGTAAAAGTTGTAATTAAAAGATCATTTTAGTACCAGAAAATACACCTTTCAGTCTTTCTACTTCAAAATTTCAATGTTTTATTTGCTGTTTCATTGTAATTATTTGTGAAATTTACTAGCAATTTCTGAGCGTTTTTCAGTGTAGAAACAATTGAGATATTAAAGAGATTTTTGATACACTCTTAAAAATAAAGATTTAAAAAGGCTTTTTTTTTCCTTCTTTTTTTTTTTTTTTTTTACTGCACTGCCATATATGGCATTTATGGTTCCTCAAAGAACCTTTCAGTTATCAGTTCTTAAAAGAACCATTTTCTCTTAGTGTGAAGAACATTTCAGCAATCTAAAGAACCTTTGGAAAGATTCCATGGATGTTAAAGGATCTTTATGGAACCATTTGACCTTCAAGAAATTGCTGTGAGCCTCAAGTCCCTCAGTCCAAGGCTTTCAAGGCTTTCATTTAATATATTTGCTAAAGCAACTTTTTAACATTCAAGAAGAGGTTCTTTTGTTTCAGCTCTCTCAGATCTGTCAAGGTATCAGAAAAATAATTAAGTGAAACACAAGACTTGATCTGATTGAATCTGGCTGTGAGTTAAAACGCTGCCTCCTGCTGCATAGTAAGAAGATCAGTGCAGTCTCTGGTAAAATGTGTTTGTGCCATAAAGAAATAATCTCATTTAGCGCGATAAGGGAGCCTGGTCACTTTCTGAATAGAGAGCTTTATTACAGACAGACTGATAAACACTGTGTTCATGATATTACAGCCTTCACTGAGGGAGATCAGAGCACATATTCATTTCTGTCTCTAATTTTTATAATCTGCCAGACTCTTGTATCATTTACAATGTATGATCTTACATTTTGATATGTCCAAAATCAGAGAGCCGCTCAAGTGATCAGAACATGTTAACCTGGTTTATGGTTTCAGGCTCTTAAGGCACTGTAATGTCTAAAACAAACTCTAAAAATTAACTTTATCAGATGCAATTTTAATTAAGTTTGACCAACCACCAATTGAGAAAATACATTTTTCAGAGTTTTCCCTGAACATTCAGATAAGCACATTGGATCAATGAGAGTAAAATGCAGCTTTACATATAATGATAATATTAATATTTACACACACACAAAAAAGTGGCAAAACTGAAGTACAGGGAAAGTATCTAACCATGGCACTGAATGATTACCATATTGATAAGGCATTTGCATGATACTCCAGAATCTGTCAAAAAATACTGTAGTATTATCATAGAAAATCTCATCGTGAAACATAAATAAGTGTGGGCTAAAGATCTCATCATTACATGAATTTTTTTAAGTATGGAGAAGAATGCGAAGTCTATGTGATTGACAGCTCTGTGATGGCTTGTGACCTGCTGGCAGAGACCTGAGTGTCACGCTTCCCATGATGCTCCTTTTACTGGAGATGGCACTGATGCAAATGGATGTCCTCATTACTGCCCTGAGCCGAAATAGATCTGATATTACCCAGCAGGCCCTTGGTCAGAGGCAGCATTTAGGACAGACTCTTTTACTTTTGCTTTATAGTAATATCTCAAGACAGATTTATCATATCTGTAAAAAGGTTTGTGTAAAGTCATGGAAAGCCTAAAAATATCAGGGCATTTTAAAATGGCGTTGAAAAAGTAATTGAAATTTCCATAACACTTATTTTTCTTAACATGTTAGACATTCATGTTAGATTTAATGACTACAGCGTTTAAAAAGTAGACATGTTTGAATTAATTCACCTCTTTTAACTGCTCCATTAGAAGACATATTCATCCTTTCAAACAACCACCAATCAAGAAAATTAAGAGAAGTACATTGGATCAATGAGAGTAATATTTGTCTTTACATATTTTAATAATATTAATTTTTACATATATTAATAATACATATTATTTATTGTTTGTTCATGTTAGTGCATTTACATGTTAATAGAGGCAAATTTTGATTTAAAAAATGCTTTAGTATAGTAATGTTAAAATGAACATGGACGAAGATAAATAAATGCAGTAAGTACTATCATAGTGAACTAATTTTAACAAATGAAACCTTAATGTAAAGCATTACTGAAATTTGTGCAATTGTGTATTTACAATTGTACTTTGCTAAAAAAAAAATTAATTGACTGTAATAAAAATAGAGTAAAATAAAGTATATTGATAATAATTTGTGTGCAAATCCTTCTTTCGGATTGTTTCTTTTCAAAGAATCAGCTGAACCGATTCACATCTCTATCTACAGATTCAGTAGCATATTGGTAAGTTATCCAGCAACCATAGTGATTGAAATATATTGGTGGAAGCGTGTGAAAACCCTGTAAACAGAGCGTCAGACATTTGAGTAGTCTGTAAAAGCGCCTCTTACATCAGAGGACATGTAAGAGTCGTGCTCCAGGTTTTGGCCCCTAATGAGTCGCCAGAGAGCTTTGAAATGTCACTGCTTATGTAAGATATGCATCAGAAAAACATGACTCTGAAAAAAAAAAAAAACATGGTAAAGAGCTGACGGTCGGTCTGAGGTCTGAAAAGAAACATGACAAATGAGCGAAACTCTTCAAAAGGAAGACAATAGAAGAAGACAATGTTCACCTTCTTAGCTGATGATTATTTAAAATAATAATCTCTATTCTGGGTATTTTTTTCTCCTCTGCCTACAGAACTCACTATATTGTTCCCTCCAAAATAAAGTGTTTCAATACAGATCTTTTGTAAACAACATTAAATAAAAATCTATAAATAGTGAGCTTTTATTGATGCACTGCTGTGGGCGATTCTCAGCAACAATAGTGGTGTATTCAAAATTACTCAAACTTACTTTTTGGTCAATATTTTGTTTCGCTTATTTCTTAAAGCCTATAGCATCATCAAAAATGTGTTTTTCTTGATATTACAGACATTTTGAGCTTCATTTAAGGTCCCGATATACTCACAGCAAGGTTCGCTTAGGGGTAAAAAGAAGTTTGAAACACCTTTGCAGAGATATTTTGTCAGCGAACATCATGACGCCGATGCCCAACAAAAATGGCAGCGGTGAGGAAACAGCAGTTCAGAAAGCATCTGATCATAGCGATGTGGATGTTTGCAGCAACTCTGCAATTCAGCGCTCCAGTCACATTTATTTATACAGCAAATTGTACAACAGATTGCTTTAAAGCATTAAACATGAAAAAACAGTCAGTGACACTTTACAGCTTCACTTTCTACTATAAAGCTATTTCTCCTATTTGGCACCTAAACTCTGGAACAATCTTCCTAGCATTGTTCGGAAAGCAGACACACTCTGTCAGTTTAAATCTAAACTAAAAACACATCTCTTTAACCTGGCATACACATAACACATTATCAATTATTCAAGGATTATTAGGCTGCATAAATTAGGTCAGCCGGAACCGGGAACACTTCCAATAACACCAGATGTATTCGTTACATCAGAAGAAGAATGGCATCTACGCTAATATTAGTCTTTCTGTTTATCCCGAGGTTTACCGTAGTCAACCGGATCCGGGCCGCATCCAGGTGAGACCAATGACCTGCGCCTTGACATGACCACAACGCAGCCCTGAAGTATCAGCAGAGATTGAGTCAACTAGATCATCCACTGTGAAGGCCTCATCAACATGACAACCAGTGGCGCATCTCCTCAACAACCGTCTATACCGGTGTGATGAATACGATCCTCAGCTGGATGGAACTGAATTAAATACTTTGAATGTTGCGATCCTATCTGACTTATGATAGCAACCTGAGTCGTAACAAAGCACTGTTTGCCAGAGGAGAACTGGCCCCCCGACTAAGCCTGGTTTCTCCCAAGGTTTTTTTCTCCATTTTAACACCTGTTTGCCACCTGATGTCACCTGTTGGAGTTTGGGTTCCTTGCCGCTGTCGCCTTTGGCTTGCTTAGTTGGGGACACTTGACAATTGACATTTGATATTCAACAGTGCTTTGATCTGCCTGCATTGACACTATTCTTGAAGAGCTGCTGTGCAGCCAAAATAATGTACCAGTTATCAATGTAAAGCTGCTTTGACACAATCTGCATTGTAAAAAGTGCTATATAAATAAAGGTGACTTGACTATAAAGCGGCTCTCCGGTGTGTTCATGCTTTTACTCGTGTTTGACCTTGACTGAACAGAAGAAATGAACCGGAGAAGATTTACACCTCAAAAGAGGTGGAGCCTTAAGAGCCACACCCACCTATTATGTCATCGCCATACAGACCAATGGTAGTTTGAAGGTGTTTAACATCCAGAGTGAACTTTTCCAGAAAGTTTGCTTTGGCAAGCTGTTTTGAACAAGTTTTATTGTAAACATATCAAAGCTGGAGTCCTAAGTCTTTCTAATGATACACCGTTTTTAAGATCAAATAAGAGTATTGCATGCATTGAATGTAAACAACAATCATCTGGGGCCGTCAGTAATCTTTGCAGGTTAAGGATGAGAGCTTTTACACACCGGTTGATGGGGATGATCTATGAACTGAAGTATGTGATCACAACGCTGCTCTCTAAGCACTGAAAGACAATTAACCTCAGGATGCTGCAGAGAGTCTGTGCAGTTAGTGAGGCGTGCATTGCTGTGGATCAAAGGCTTCTAATTGCCAATTAGCACTCGAACCTAGTCAATAAGTCTTTGAAGATCTATTATTGTGGTCGAAAAAAGATGATAGGGGTGCGGATTCCAAGTCATTTTAATTGTATTGATGTACAGTTGCAGGTGTTTTCTTACTGTCTTATGTTTTAATACTTTGGGTCATATACGTTATTTCTTTTATTTTTGTGTGTGAATGTATCTACATAAATATCATTGCTGAATTGCATTGAAGAGTGTGTCATGAAATCACTCTCAGAGCGCTCTATTATGCCAATCTGAATGCAGTACAAACCTTCCAGTGAGCCAGAGGGATGATGAGTAAGAGTCTTTAAAATGCCAGATTTTAGGATTTTGGACATAGTCTAAAGCTCTCTCCTCTTAAAGTCAGCCAGATAGCAAATTTCAGAAAATGTACTTTATCTTCTTTCATTTTTAGACACAAAAGCCAGAAGAAAAAAAAAAAAATCAATAAGCCTAAACAGGGTTATTTCCCTGACAACTAAAACTGTAAAAAAACAAAAAATAAAAAACTGTATTATTATTATTATTATTTCAGGTAGTTGCCAAAGAACCATTACTAAGTTACTAATTACATGTACTAAAACTGAAATAAAAAATGAATGACAATAATACAGACATAAAGAAAATGGTAACATTTTACAATAAGGTCTCATTTGTTAACATTAGTTTATGCATTAACTAACAATGAGCAATACATTTTTACAGCATTTATTAACCTTTGGTTATGTTAATAATTAAAAATGTTCATGCTCATGTTAGTTCACAGTGCATTAACTAATGTTAACAAATATAACTTTTGATCTTCAGTAAATGTTGAGATTAACATTGTGACGAGCAGGGCGGGCGAGAGTCGCGAGGGAACTGCGCGAGGCCGGTGACGCGAGTGATAACGAGCTTCAGCTGCTAGTCGCACCGGTCTCGAGTCTCTCACGGAGGAGCTCCGGAAGCATAAAAGGAGGAGCGACGACAGTGAAAGACGAGAGAGGACCAGGCCTGGACTTTATTTTATGTTTTATTATATTTGTGTGGCCGGCAGACGTCCGTGAGGGTCTGCTGCCATTTACTTTCGTTTTGTTGTTTGTTAATTTTATATATTAAAGTTATGTTGAACGTTCGCCGGTTCCCGCCTCCTTCTTCCCATAACAACAAACTACGTTACAAACATTAACTAAGAATAATGAATGCTGCAGAAGTATTGTTGTTAGTTCATGTTAACTAATATAGTTAACTAATGTTAACAAATGAAACCTTATTTTAAAGTGTTACCAATAAAAACGACATACCCCTCCCCCCCCCCCAACCACACACACAAACTAAAACTTTGTGTGAAAGTGTGAAAACTGAAGATATAAAAATAAAAACTAGTTTAAACAATAAAAACTATATTATTATTTCAAGGATACTAATAACACTGAGCCTATGAAGAGAGGAGATTATCCTAAATTAGAGATGACTGGCTGTGGCTGACATATGGTTCAGCTGTGCCTCGGGTGATGTGAGTTCATGTCCCGACTCGTGGGCCTTTCCGGGTCTGTTCCCTTTTCTCCTCTCCTATTGCTTTCTGTCTCTCCCTATACATGTATGGATTCAAATTTGGAATACTTTTTGAGGCAAATCAAAGTTTGTAATGTTGTGATTCACCTCGTAGCTGGTTGGTTTGCCTAATTTTTTTTTACAAAGACTTTTTAACTCTTTTACCGTCAAAGTTATCAACACTTGAATGTGGGTAAGTTTTATTAAAAACAACAACATTTTGAATTTTTGTAAAATACTTCACCTGGATCAGATTCAGAACTACAACTGATTGCAACCATGAGTTCGACATTTCATTCAGCAATGTTAAAAATGTTCAAAACAATCATTTTGATTTATGTATTGTTGAATGTTTGATGATTGCATTATTTTACATGTGCATCAGCAATGCTTATATCACTGTTTCTGCTTCTTCTTCACCTGTGTTTTGATCCAGAGACAGTGACAGTGTGAGTTGTCCATGACAGTGACAACTTGGCAGATGTAGTACATCTGGATTTCATTCATACTACACACATTCATACTATATTGAACATACTTTTTTGGCGGTTTTGGTAAGTTCAAATTCAAATGTAGCACTTGCTCAGACAGTGCACGATTTTGGACGCATGATTGCCAGAAAATTCCATCAATAGTGGGGAAAGAGTTACGTACATGCATTAAACTATTAAACTAACTATTAGCTTTTCTCCTGAGATGTGTGGTGAATTGTCTCACCCAGTCAGATGTGATAAGAACTGTTTGTTCTTTGCCGTCTCTCTCTTAATCTATTTGTATCTTTGCAGAGTGTGAGGCCGCAGGACGATGAGCTCCAATTCTCTGACAAAGAATGTGTGACGGCAGAAAACCTCTTAACCTCGGGGACTGAGATCGTGTCACGGAGAACGAGAGCTTGGAAAACAAACACGGGAATAAAGGAGGATGCAGAAAGAGAGGGAAAATAGAATTAATCATAAATAAAAGAAGCCAGGGAGAACAGAGCAAGAGAAATGGAGGAGATCGAATCAAAAACACACAGACAATGGTATGGGAGCCAATTATGTGGCAAACGCTCTCAGTGGAAAGCGTGTTTGCATTATGCATGTGGTGCAGCATCTCCATCAGGTTTTCTCAACCGTACTTTGATGATTGGACTTAATGAGAATGTTATCAAAACGTTCTTAGAACATATTTTTTTGTTAGCTGGGATTAAACTAATAAACTATATTTAATTGAAAATTTAATTGATTTAATCTTTTTGAGAATTTCATGATCACAGGAGGAGTTCATGTATTCTTTGATGTATTTTAATTATTTTCCACTGTGTCAAAATCCATTTGTTTTCAAGTCTTGTTAGCTCATTGTTTGGCTGGTTAGTATGGTCCAGTTAGCCCTGCTGGTCAATACTGTAACTACAGTACACTATCTTTCTTCTTGGGAAATAGTGATTAAAGACAGTGATTTGTTTCTTTCTGATCTTTATATTACATTTTGCCGTTTATCACATGTGTAAAAAAGAAAACAGACAAGACACCCTAAACACGAAATACGCTTTGGATCTATTATTAAGAACAATACATCAGTCAGATTTTGAGATTATCTGCATCAGCTGTCTGATTAATTGCTCGTTTAATAGAAGTGGTTAATCTGCATAGTGCCAGTTTTACAGTCAGCTCCAATAGATAAATCTGCAAGCAACAATTAACGGGGTTCAAGCGCTTTAAGGTCTTTAAGCACATACGTAAAAAGGTATTATGTTTAATTTAGCGAGTCTGTAACCATCTAGATAAGAGATGGAATAGACAATTTACAATATATGGGTTTTAAAGCTTTTTAACTGTTATAGCGCCACCTATGGGCCAATCTCCATAAAAGTTTGCATGGTTGTTCAGAATCATATGCCGCATGTGCTCACCAAATTTCGTGTAGTTCTGAGTTTTCTTTTAGAAATTGTAGGCTTTTGTGTACACTTGTATGGAAGCACACGTGTAGCAATATTCAATTTAAAATGTAATATGCAAAATGTCAATGCATTTCTGTATTTCTGTGCAATGTTTGGAGCAAAATGATCATTCAAATTCAATAATATATTTTACATTTGCTGTTTCCTACACTAGTTTTAACATATAATTTAAACATATTTATAAGTTGCAAAATTAAAATGAAAATGTATTACAGAAATGATTATATATGTTTAAAATGTTCAAGCAAGAATTTTAGCAAAATTACCATTTAAATGTTATTTTTTTAAGTGCAATTGCACTCACAGTTAAGACACTTGCGACTGCATTTTCATTAAATGTCCCGCAATGAATATAGCAAAATTCAATGTGGATTTGAAAATGCATTCTGAGCCAATCACGTCTCTGTCAATCATTGCGTCAAGGCGGGGCCAGGTGTTGTAAACATGGCGGCAGCAGAGCTAAGAAGAGTGAGGCGTTAACAGGCAGATAAAGCTGAGCAAGAACAGAGAAATGTCAGTGTTCCTGAAGATTATGCGCGTCCGTCATTCATAGAACCAGTACGTTATTAGAAGCATAGATATTTATGGTAAGGACGACTCGTAGGCGCATGTCTGTAAAAGTGAGCGGTGCTTTACAACAGGTTACTTACTCATAGAAATAATCTTAGACAAGCTGTCCGAGATTATTGCTTGCTCTATCAGTATGGTTGTATGTTTTTCTCTTTTTATTGTTCTGATTATTGTTTATGCATCATTTATAGGCCTATTAATAAAACAATGTGTAGCCAATATGGATGCTAATGAGTGTTATTTATAGCCTAATAATAATGATGATAATAATAATAGTAATATTAATAATTTTGTTCCCAAAAAATAACTACGGTGATGTCTAAACCCATATTTCACATCTTAGAAAGCACTTTGGTCTGATGTGAACAGGTATTAGTGGTGTGTTGGTGTGGAGGATATTTTCTTGGCACACTTTGGGGGCTTTAGTACCAATGGACCATATCGGAGCGTTCTTTAGAACTTCCGCAATATATAAACCCGCTGGAAAACTTCCCGTGAAATGTCACTTGTTGGTGTGTCGGTATCTTCAATGTCCTGAGGTAGCTTTAACAACATCAATAGTGTAATACTTAGTTTATAATCAGAATATAGTCACTTAAATAGTCAGGATTAGCGTTCATTTAGGCTAGTTATTCAAACATAAGACAACATAAAAAAGACGCGTCCCTCAGTGTTCCTCCTCAGCAAAATTCAATCGACTATCTGTTTTTACCCTTGTAAAAAAAAAAAAGCATCAACACATTGTAAATTAAGGATTTATTGTGCCCTTGGATTCATTGAACAAAATGAGAGCTTGTGCTGCACTGACTGACAGCTTCAGTAAGGGGTTTTCTGTGTAATTTGAGCACAAGAAAAGTTATTGTTTTTCATGAGACTTTGTGAGTACTTTATACTTCACCCTTCATAACTACATTAAAATATAAATACAGGCAACCATTGATGATGGTTTTGTGTCGATGTACAGCAAGTACACAATGACAGCTAACAGTTCACCAGAAATCCCTAAGCTGCAACCAGGAAGTAACCGTGCATATGGTCAGTTGAGTATCATTTAAACACCACAGCCTACCTGAGTATTGTTGCTGACCATATCCATCCCTTTATGACCACATTACTATCTTCTAATGGCTACTTTCAGCTGGATAACGCACCATGTCACAAAGCTCAAATCGTCTCAAACTGGTTTCTTGAACATGACAATGAGTTCACTAGACTCAAATGAGCCCCACAGTCACCAGATCTCAGTCCAGTAGTGCCTTTGGGATGTGCTGGAACTTTTGTGGCATGATAGCAATAACAAATATGTGACTTGTTTTGCTTAATAGCAAACAAAACATTATGACCACCTTCCTAATATTGTGTTGGTCTCCCTTTTGCTGCCAAAACCGCCCTGACCTGTCGAGGCATGGACTCCACTAGACCTCTGAAGGTGTGCTGGGGTATCTGACACCAAGATGTTAGCAGCAGATCCTTTAGGTCCTGTAAGTTGCGAGGTGGATCCTCCATGGATCTGACTTGTTTGTTCAGCACATCCCACAGATGATTAGATTGAGATCTGGGGAATTTGGAGGCCAAGTCAACACCTCGAAATCTTTGTTGTGCTCCTCAAACCATTCCTGAACCATTTTTGCTTTGTGGCAGGACGCATTATCCTGCTGAAAGAGGCCACAGCCACCAGGGAATACCGTTTCCATGAAAGAGTGTACATGGTCTGCAACAATGCTTAGGTAGGTGGTACGTGTCAAAGTAACATCCACATGGATGGCAGGACCCAAGGTTTCGCAGCAGAACATTGCCCAAAGCATCACACTACCTCCGCCGGCTTGCCTTCTTCCCATAGTGCATCCTGGTGCCATGTGTTCCCCAGGTAAGAGACGCACACGCACCCCGCCATCCACGTGATGTAAAAGAAAATGTGATTCATCAGACCAGGCCGCCTTCTTCCATTGCTCCGTGGTCCAGTTCTGATGCTCACGTGTCCACTGTTGGCGCTTTCGGCGGTGGACAGGGCTCAGCACGGGCACCCTGACTGGTCTATGCAGCCCCATACGCAACAAACTGCAATGCACTGTGTATTCTGACACCTTTCTATCAGAACCAGCATTAACTTCTTGAGCAATTTGAGCTACAGTAGCTCGTCTGTTGGATCGGATCACACGGACCAGCCTTCGCTCCCCACGTGCATCAATGAGCCTTGGCCACCCATGACCCTGTCGCCGGTTCACCACTGTTCCTTACTTGGACCATTTTTGATAGATACTGACCACTGCAGACCGGGAACACCCCACAAGAGCTGCAGTTTTGGAGATGCTCTGACCCAGCTGTCTAGTCGTCAAACTCGTCAACTTACGCTTGCCCATTTTTCCTGCTTCTAACACATCAACGTTGAGGACAAAATGTTCACTTGCTGCCTAATATATCCCACCCACTAACAGGTGCCGTGATGAAGAGATAATCAGTGTTATTCACTTCACCTGTCAGTGCTCATAATTTTATGCCTGATCCAGTGGCATAGCGTCTGGGTATGCAGGATATGCATGTGCATATGGGCCCGGACGGATTGGGGGCCCGCTATTACGGGCTTAACCCTAAAGTATACTTCGGGCGTCCGCGTTCGTGCAACGTCCGCATGATGTAATTTTCGTCATGCAGGGGGCTCGCGGCCGGCCGCACACCCGGTCTATGGCAAGCCAAAGTATTCATAAACGCCTGGTCGGTCTGATTGCACACTGACACGTCAAAAGCCTCGACGTGTGATTTGCCATAAGAATGCGCGTTCTTAATGCGCGCTTTGGTATCATGGAAAACGCACAAAAACGCTCGTCCTCGACTTGCTTTGATTTGCTATTAAAACGTGCGTTCTTGACGTGCGCTTTGGAGTGACCAAAAACGTTTATCATAACAATAATGGGCGTCGAATACGTGCGTTTTGAGTCAGACAAAACGCTCATTATGAACGTGTAAACAGGTAAACCCAACAGGCAGTGCAAACGTGTGTTTGAAGTGTCCAACAGGCGAAGAGAACGCACTCTTTCCTTAAGTATTCTCAAAATTGCATGTCGAAAGCGTAAGCTCACTCTTTAGGGCTTGAGTCTATGTTTTTGTCCGCTATAGGTTTAGGACAGTATTATTATTAATCAATATTAATTCCAAAACAACATGGAATTACCAAGGGTAAATTGCTTGGCTATATATAGCTTCAGATTACAGATATAGCCTAGGCCAGGGCTCAACATTAAGCTTTGTCGTGTGCTTGTCCATCGGACAAGTAAATTGGTCACTCACTTGTTCGAGTATGAAGTAGCTTGTCCCGATTTTTTTGTGGTGTAAATATAATTTATTCTGAAGCAGTATTCTTATGTGAGCTTTGATCTAAATCTGCATATTTACCCAGAATGTTTTGAATATAATAATAATAATAAAAAGAAATGTTGGGGGGAAATTATTTGATTTTTGAACATGAAACTGAACCGCCAGTGGTTGGCGGTAAGTGACCGTCTTAATGAGTGAGTGATTCAAACGATTCGTTCAAACGGCTGATTCATTCTAGAATGAGATGTTTATGAATGGGAAATTACTACATGGCTGGCTTAAAATCAACCCAAAATAGGTTGGAAATTAAAAATCACACACATTATTACTAGCGGCCACAATAATAATCAAAAGGTAAACATTTATTAATGAGCAATTTAATAAATGTTCATTGTTTAATTATTATAAATTAAACCTAATAAATGTTAATTTCTAACATATTTTGGGTTCGTTTTAAGCAAGCAGTAGAGTAATTTTTTAAAACAATAGTTGAAAACTGCTTAGCAGGTTGAGCAAACATTTTACCCAACCACTGGGTTCAAACAACCCATTTGCTGGTTTGTTCATTTCCAACCCAACTTGGGTTGCTTTTAAACCAGCATTTTTTAGAGTGTGTGTCTAAAACGTGAATGCATGCCATTAATATTAAGTGAAAGTGACATTTGGCCAAGTATGGTGACCCATACTAGGAATTTGTGCTCTGCATTTAACCCATCCAAGTGCACACACACACACCCGGAGCAGTGGGCAGCCATTGCTGTGGCGCCCGGGGAGCAGTTGGGGGTACGGTGCCTTGCTCAGGGGTCTCACCTCAGTCGTGCTATTGAGGGTGGAGAGAGTGCTGGACATTCACTCCCCTCACCAACAATCCCTGCCGGACCTAAGACTCGAACCCACAACCTTTGGGTTACAAGTCTGACTCTCTATCCAAAACGGCACTCTTGGTCATGTGATGCTGCTTAACTGTATCATATGTTGTGAATAAAAATATTTTTACCACAGTATGTGTTATCTGAGTTTGTGTGTGCTGCGCTCATTTGTTTTGATTCCTCCTTGAGCGCAACCTTGTTACCGTCACTACATCATATATTATTATATTTGGAGCCCTGTTGGCTATATGTCAAACTTATCTGACCTCTTGTATTTTTCTCTGAGGGTTAGTGTTGTTGCTGTAGTGCTTTGGCTACAGCAAAAGCACTACAGCTGTAGTGTTGCTGTAGTGCGCAGGCCTGGTTAATATTAATGGCATGCATTCACGTTTTAGACACACACTCTAAAAAATGCTGGTTTAAAAGCAACCCTAGTTGGTTTGAAAATGAACAAACCAGCAAATGGGTTGTTTCAACCCAGTGGTTGGGTAAAATGTTTGCTCAACCTGCTAAGCAGTTTTCAACTATTGTTTAAAAATTACTCTACTGCTTGCTTAAAACGAACCCAAAATATGTAAGAAATTAACATTTATTAGGTTTAATTAATACTAATTAAACAATGAACATTTATTAAATTGCTTATTAATAAATGTTCACCTTTTGATTATTATTGTGGCCGCTAGTAATAATGTGTGTGATTTTTAATTTCCAACCTATTTTGGGTTGATTTTAAGCCAGCCATGTAGTAATTTCCCATTCATAAACATCTCATTCTAGAATGAATCAGCCGTTTGAACGAATCGTTTGAATCACTCACTCATTAAGACGGTCACTTACCGCCACCCACTGGCGGTTCAGTTTCATGTTCAAATTTCCCCCCAACATTTCTTTTTATTATTATTATATTCAAAACATTCTGGGTAAATATCACAAATATGCAGATTTAGATCAAAGCTCACATAGGAATACTGCTTCAGAATAAATTATATTTACACCACAAAAAAATCAGGACAAGCTACTTCATACTCGAACAAGTGAGTGACCAATTTATTTGTCCGATGGACAAGCACACGACAAAGCTTAATGTTGAGCCCTGGCCTAGACTATAACTGAAGCTATATATAGCCAAGCAATGTACCCTCCATAATTCCATGTTGTTTTGGTTGGGATTAATAATAATACTGTCCTAAACCTATAGCGGACAAAAATATAGACTCAAGCCCTAAAGAGTGAGTTTACGCTTTGACATGCAATTTTGAGAACACTAAGGAAAGAGCGCGTTCTCTTCGCCTGCTGGACACTTCAAACACACGTTTGCACTGCCTGTTGGGTTTACCTGTTTACACGTTCATAACGAGCGTTTTGTCGGACTCAAAACGCACGTATTCGACGCCCATTATTGTTATGATAAACGCGCGCTTTTGACGCATCGGTGTGCAATCAGACGTCCGACCAGGCGTTTATGAATACTTTGGCTTGCCATACCGGTCCGCACACCCCGTCCGCGTGCAGTACAAATTTCGACACCGCGCGGACGGTGCGCGTGCAACAGCGCATGCGCAAGCAGGACAGAAGAGTCCACTAGGTGGCAATACGCACAGTACTGAGCACATGCCTTCTCCATCGTTTTTGATTCCTGTTCTCTTGGTGTATCTTCTGAACTGTGTTGCAATGGTGGATGCCGTGGTGACCCGTACTCTTTACTAAAGAGTATAGAAAAAATTGTACTGCGCATGTGTCGAACTCGGTCATCCGCGCTCATCCGTGGTTTAGTATACTTTGAAAGATTCGCGAGACGCGTCCGGGCGCGTGAAGTATAAAGTGAAGTATACCCGGGGCTTAATTTTCGTCATCAGGAGGGTTCGCGAACGTCCGCGTGCAGCCCAATTTGTTTGTAATGTACAACAGCGCATGCGAGAGAGTGAATCGAGTGCTTAAAAACAAAAGTCCACTAGATAGTGCACACGCCGAACGCGTCTTTCCGCAGCCAAATACTTTCAAAGGTTCGCACGCGCGTCTGTACATATGTTTAGAAAAATGAAGTATAGAAATAATGTTGTCAATAACTTGCTATAGCATATCTATGTTAAATGTACTAAAAATCATTAAGAAGCTGAATAAATGGACCATAAAATGGTCCATGCCATGTCTTAGCGATGATCTATTGTATTTGACCGGTATTCGCTTTTCCGTCATTTTTAAAGTAGGTTTTTTAAACTTATGCATGCAGTAATGTATGTAGTACAGAATTTTAATTGAGTCATATTGGTTTTCTGAAAAAACGGCTACGTCTGCACATTTTAAGATACTTTACAAGATGTGAATAAATGTAACTTGTACACTCGCTAGGGTGGATACTTTTTATTCAACGTAATAAAATGCACATAAAACGTGATGGAAACATATTTAGAGAAGAAACTTCTAGTAAATTTATTAGGAATAAAAAAGTCTGTGACAGAATAATTAATTCATAACTGGAATGAATAATCGTTGGACTCATCGCATATGAAATGATGCTACGATCGTTCTGAAATTCCAAAGCCAGAGTCGAATCGGTCGAATTCAAACCTTGAAAAGTTTTCAACTTGATTGAAAAGCCGGGTTTTTTTTTTTTGTTTTGTTTTGTTTTTTTACATTTTTGGAATAGATCCGCAATGCAAAGTCATAATGGAGGAGCGCATATAGTACTGTAGTGCTGTTGTTGTCATTCCTAGAAATACCATTTTTGTCTGCACGTTTTAAAGTGAAACTCAACATGGACAAAACTGAGATTATTTTCACTGGAACTCCCTCACTTACCAGCAACATTTCTACCAATTTCACTTGTGAAATGGCTGGTTCTCACATAAAAACATCCAATACTGTTAAAAATGTAGGTGTAATCATTGACTCCACCCTTTCCTTTCAGTCTCATATTACCTCTATTACCAAATCTGCATTCTTTCATCTACATCGCATTGCCCAACTCCGTCCCTTCTTCATCAGTACCATAGACGCTGAAACTGTCATCCATGCATTTGTCTCATCACGCCTTGATTACTGTAATGCCCTTTTCATTGGTCTACCTGCCAGCTCCATTTCCAGATTACAACACATTCAAAACTCTGTGGCTAGAATATTCACCCATACCAAGCGTTCTGCTCATATCACCCCAATTTTATATGATCTCCACTGGCTTCCAGTTGCCTACCGTATTAAATTCAAAATTCTCCTGCTCGCTTTTAAATCTTTGCATAGCTTGGCTCCCCCTTATCTTTGTAATTTGCTCGTCCCCTACACCCCGACTCGCTCACTACGTTCCTCCGACTCTGGCCTTCTCGTTGTCCCTCTCTTCAATGGGTGGCAGATCATTCAGTGTTATTGCACCCAAACTCTGGGATTCTCTCTCACTCTGTTGTGTTAATAATATCTCTGAATTTAAATCATTACTCAAAACTCACCTGTTTTCTGAATGTTATACCTCTGATTTGATGAACTGATTGCTCTGCATTATTACTAATATTTCTCTGAATGTTATGTCTCTTAAGTCCTCCTTGATAATTGTGCCCTGGAAAGGCGCTATATAAATAAAATGTATTATTATTAAAGTGATAATATCTTATTTATATTAAAGTCTTTGGACTCATTCGCCTAAGACGAGGGGGGCCCGTATGTTTTTTTTTTTTTTGCATATGGGCCTGGGGCTGACTTGCTACGCCACTGGCCTGATCAGTGTATAAGGTCAGCCAGCAGCTCATGATTTCACCAGCTTCTGCACCAACAATAAACTCAGATGCATAATTCAACGCTGCTAGATTTAGACATTATCAGGACTTCAGACCGCTGCTGCTGTTGTGGATACGGTTTGATGTGGAATTCATAGAACTCTTGTCACAGCAGAGGCAGATGGCAGATGGAGGGCAGACGCTTCATTTTTTGCCTTTCCTCCCAAAAATTTCCTCTTAGTAGCATCTGATCAGAGATCTCAAGTGTCTTTGATGTTTAATGCATAGGGATGCCTTGTGCCCGGGGATAAAGAGCATAGTGTGTCGAGAGAGTGAGGGGGATACAGTCCGGATTAGTGCGTGGGACTAAATCGGATGTCATGTATTTATCTGTGACAAAGGAATCTTCATATTCACGCTGTGTGTGAATTAAAGCTAAAAGATGCATTAAACACAGTGCAGGGATCATCAGCTTTGACCCTCTGTTCTTGCATAAATATTGTTCAAAACCCCCTTTATTGATCCAATTTTTTAGCCTAATTCAAAATAGTCATGCATATTACCTATTTAGATAAAAAGTGGCATAAATATACATAAAAAACAAATAATGTTTAACCTGATCTAACCAGTGCACTAGAAAAATTACAAGTTTGTTAAAGATGTGTGATACAGGTGTTAGATGTGATAGAAATAGAAGTTTTTGAAAGGCAAAGAAACTGTTTTGTCTGTCTGATCATGTGTTAGAGAAGCTCATTTAAATTGATTGCAGTTGTGTTTAATTGACCATCCTCATAATTTCAAGTGCTTCTGTTAAGCATTAAACACAACGGCAGAATTATTATCACTCAGATTATTAAACTCAGAGTAACAACAAAACAACAATGACTGCAAACACTTCATTCTCAAGACAGCAACGGTGACAATAAGCCATAATTTATCTACGTAATAATGTCAAAACATAGTTTAAGTTAAACAGGCTTGAATGCTCAAGGACAATGTGAAGAAGTCATTAGAAACCACAAAGGAAGTGCAGATGGATGGAAATGAGAATAGGTTTCAATTTCTGCTGATTATCATTTCATTCATTAAGGTTAGAGTTTGATTAATGATAGTGTGTGTTTGTGTGTGAATGGAAGAGAGAAAAAAACATTACAACCTACATCTAAACCTTACAGCATGGTTTTCATTTGACTTTCACTGTAGTCAAATATATTTGAAGTATCAAGGGTTTTCTTCCATATTCAATGAAGACACATTTTAAGGAAAAAATAAACCTGAAGAACCCGTACAACAGCGAATACAATTGTCAGTGCTATACTTATTATGCATTGTCAAATGTTTTTATCCAAAGTGACTTACATTGCATTCATCTTTTCTCAGTTCGCTGGGAATCAAACCCATAACTTTGGTGTCGATACTGTTTGAATACAGAACTTTAAGAAGTTAAAAGCTTATTTTGAGAGCCGGTTTGGCTGACGTGGTACATCAACATAACTGACAACTAGTTTTACTGCTGTCAACCTTTATTCAGAGAGTTTTTGGAAAACATTCAGATGATGAAAGTACCAGGAGTAGCTCCAAATTCTACATTTTGAATTAAAATGAATTCCTTAAAAGTACAAAGCTGATATTTAGCTACTATGGTTATCTGTCACTATGGTTACAAGAGTTAGTATAAAGCCCATTTCTGCCACATAAGATGAAAAATCATGCTATTGTAGATCATAATTATGACATAGCCTACTAAGTCATAAATATGAGATGAAACTGAAATTATGATTTAAAATGTCACCATTGTCATAGTGACATTAAAAGGTCGAAATTATGACATTCTGAGTCATAATGACAGTCCTAGAAAGTCATCATTTTTAATCTCATAAACACTGTATGTCATCATTTCGATTTTATCTCATAATTTCAACATATTAGGACTTAGTATATCATCATTTCTACTTTTTGTGTATTTAAAAAAACAAAAAACTTTTTGTGTCATAATTAAGATTGTGGCACAAATGTTCTTCCATAGTTAAGTGAAGGCAGGTTAAATCGGTTACCTGATCACAGACAGTATCCGCTCTTTTGTAGCCTACTAGTAGTCACCCTTGATAGTAAACACGGTTGTCAATCACAAACACTGACTGAGCGAATCTCTTGTGGGGAAAAAGCGGGAGGCGCGTGATCCCAGTCTGAGCGCGCGCGTAGGAATCATTTGCTCTCGCGCGCAGCTTCACGGACGCTTGCTCTTAACGTGCGTCCATAAACCGAAGTAAAGTACTGCTTGTTACTACTTTTATTTGGATGTCAAGTGAAGATCAATGTGTCTGTGGACCAGGCAGCTCAGATCATCCTGATATTTCTGAGAAATGCCCGTGTACACGCGGCGCCACAGGTAAGAGACTGACTGGAAAGCTTTGAATGGATTTCTGTCAACTGGATTTCTGGATTTTTCCGGTGAACTGGACGGTTGCGCCGTTAAACTTAGCTTTAAAATTAGTAAGTTTTAAATTAGATTTGGCAAAATAAACTTTACGAAGTTAAGGTAAATGTAAAAATGACTAGGATGATACTTTAAGGAATATCTTTTTGTGAACTCCCGATCATTTTAAACGGTATATTTTGGATTAGACTACAATAATATAACGATAACAGTTCAATCCATATAACGTAAAGCGCGGTTCGTATTCAGTATATCCGTTTCAGGCTGAATAAATCTAGTGTGCAGAGCAAAATCTGTGCATATGTTGTTGTTGAACGTTATATAATGTAAATATGTCTGTGTCATATAGGCCTTGTGTTAAGAAGATAATAAGAAGCGGAATTAATCTCATTCTCATAAGGCGTTGAGGGGTTTGGTTGGCACTGGCAGTCATTGGCAAATTCACTTCATTGGCACGTTATGCAGTTGAAGATTTGGATAATGTGATTGGTTGTCTTGCATTACTATTTTTTTTAGTGCATTTCATATTAGGCTATAAACAGTAAAAATAGATTCAGAGTTAATCGACAGATAGCCCAATACTTTTGGCACAGTGTTTCTTTTTAAAAAAAAAAAATAATAAAATAAATATGGAAGGAGCACATAATCTAATAATCAAATGGTTTGTATTAGAATGTGTTACAGCCAGAGGTGGGAGTAAGTCACACATGTGCAAGTCACAAGTAAGTCTCAAGTAATAACCTTCAAATCTCAAGGAAGTCCAAGTCAATTTTTGTGAGAATCAAGCAAGTCAAGTCAAGTCGTAGCTTGGGTCAAGCAAGTCACTGGCAAGTCATACAAATGTTTGATGATTTGACTGAATTTATATTAAAATAAGTTAAAACTACAGTAGTTATGGACTATGGGAGTTTTATTTGCAACAAAAAAATTGCAATATGCATTTCACTCAAAAGGTGTCCACATACAGCTGAGCTGTCAATACAATTAAAATCTAAAAATTAAAAAATAAATAAATGAATGTGTGTGCGTATGTATGAGTGAAAGTGTATTGTTTGCATGTGCATGGTTATGTTTGCAAATTTTATTGTTATTTCTTTGCATTTGTGTGTGTGTGTGTGTGTGAGGTTTTTGATTGAGTGTGATTAATATTTGTAAGTGAATGTGTGCGCGTGTATGAGTGAAAAGTCTACTGTTTGAGTTTTTTTTTCTAGTTTGTGTGTGTGTGTATACAATATATTTATGTGCATCCCCATAAACTATCCATAAGCTTTTCACTCAAAGTCTAATACTGAAGACCAATGATTAGACACTGTACACATACTAAGTGCTATTGCAAAAAAAAAAAAAAAAAAAAAGCTGACATTTCCTTATAAACAGTGAATAACCATTTATTATCGCATTTAAAAATTAAATGCGATAATTTTCTCTGTTACCTTTGTTCTTCAATGACAGACAGCATTGGTTGCTGTCACTTTAAGATCTCTGCCGCACATGACGCGGATCTCACGCGCGTCCCACTTTCTCACAACTATTTACTTTCGTTTAAGACTTTAACTCATGCAAGGCTGCTCTAATGAGGATACTCGACAAAACGGACATTTTTGGCATTATTGGGTGTGTTATTGTTCGTTCAAGCGTGACATTCTGGCGCGCGTCTTTCTGTGCGTCATGTGTGTGACAGGACATTCACAGACAGCGCGTTCTCTTTTTAATCTTTTGGCGCGCTTTAATGGTTTAAAAGCATTTGCATGAATAACAGCGCGATCATATATTGTAATGCTAGCCAAAGGATGACAGAAAAAACGGATAGCGCCTTCCATGTTCAATCACGATTGCATGCTCTGTCCATGAGAGAGCTCACTCTGCTCGCCTGCTGCGTCACCTGGTTAAGTTGGGGCGCATTCAAAAACATATTTATTAAACAAAAGACAAGTTATTTCGAGTCATTTAACTCAAGTCCGAGTCAAGTCTCAAGTCAAGTCTTTTATTAATATTTGTCAAGCAAGTCTCAAGTCTTACAATGTGCGACTTAAGTCTGACTCGAGTCAAGTCATGTGACTCGAGTCCCCCACGTCTGGTTACAGCTGTGGATAAGATGTAATATAATACTGCACAGTGTTACTGTCATATGGCTATGCTGATGTAGTTCCCACAGCAGTTCTTGAGTCAAGCATGACATGCAGAGCAAATGTAGGAGTGGGAATGAACAGGATTAACATAAATGACTTTTTTTTTAGAAGAGAGTTGTGGGGAACATAGTCTCTCTCGCCTTATCATCAAAATTCCAGAACCGGGATTTTCAGAGTATTATATTCCCTGTGAGATTGCCTGTGTGAGGATGTAGAGGTTGATCAGGCACTCAGAAACTACTGTATTCTCTTATTGGAGCTGGATTTAAAGTAGAGTGGAAAACAGCAAAATATATAGAGAGCGTTTAAATCAGGGCAGTGGTAATAGTGTCAACTATTGCTCATACTTCAGTGCAAATATTAAACTTTTGTGTAAGTCGTCCTGCAGTTTATGCTCCAGTTAGGTCACTAATGCTGCCTTCAATGACATATCATAATAACATTGATGAATTTCATCTCACCATAAGCCCCGCCCACTGGCATTTAGTCACTTAATGGCTAGTTTCGTGTAGCCAGACCTTGAGACTGAGGGTAGATTGGCCAAGGACCGCCCAAGAGGACTTTTGACTGACATGTAACGCAACCAATCACAGATCGTTTTATTCTGCGTTATGCTTAGGGCCGTGAAAATGTAAAGTCGATGTCCCTACAATAACAGACCATTGTGTATCTAATAAATTATTCATTCAAGAACGTTATGCAAGTTTACTGCAACAGTGGAGCCGCAAACTTCAAAAACTTTTGAAAAATTCAGCGTTTAGTTAACCCTGATAAGTGCTCATTGTCACACACAACAGAGTTCTGCTTCCACAAGGGAGTCTGGTGTCACAGCATTTGTTTTCAAGTGGACTGTTAAAGAACACGAAACAGAGGTCTTCCCGACATCCTGGAGAATTTAACCAACCAGATGACAACTTCGAAAATCCTGAAGTGTTTCCAGTTAAGGGTGCCACATGCATCAGATGTTCAGTCCGTGGGTGTGACGTCTGAGGCTGAGACTATACTTAACGGCTAACATTTGCCTATACACTGGATGTGAGTGTATATAAAACAAATAAAAACCCATTATAATTGCTGACGCTGTCTACACTGGATACAGTATACAGATGCGTGTCAGGAACAAGTGGATGGTTTATTTTAACGGTGTCCTGAATCGTCTCTGTGGATTATATGTTTGTCCGGAGCATTTGTTTTTTAAACTAGGCACAGTGTAATGGAGAGTTCACAAAGAAACTTTTGTTGAAAGATAAAGCAGCAACTGTATTGAATCTGACAGCAGCTGCATCCTCATTAGTTTTGTGTGCAAAAAACATAACATAAGTGAGCCTCAAGAAACACATTCAAATAATAAAAAAAAAAACATGTCATGACCTCTTTAACAAAACGTTTATTTTGCATAAAGCCAACCATGAAATATACATTGTTGTCTGTGAGCTCTTTTGTGTATGATGTATAAATATTTTTGAAATAGAGCACAGAATATTAAAATTATGTCACAAATCATCAATTAGCTACCATTCACAACAGACTTTTTGCTGCAGTGTTTCACATTGACACGCCTATAATAATCATCTGGAATTCAGAGGTTCTAACTGCCAACCAGGGTTATTATCGTTAACTAAAAGTAAAACCCTGGTTCCCTGAGAACAGGGAACGAGACTCTGCATTTACCGCTATGGGGAATGTCATACATGACCAGATGTCTGAAAGCCAACTATCCAACAACTCCAATCTCCATTGGCCAGCGACAGCCTATGATGTAATATGGCGCAACCCGGAAGTATATAAGGAGCGCCTAGAGAATCAGTCAGTATCTTATCGTCTTGAGGGACTGTTCAGCAGACAGCCCGAGGCATGGCATGGCAACGCAGAGTCTCGTTCCCTGTTCTCAAGGAACCATGGTTACATACGTAACCTGAGACATTCCTTTTCGAAAGGGAACTCAACTCTGCGTTTACTGCTATGGGGAACGATATACCGACGCCGCCATGCTTGAGGAGAGTGCATGCCAAAGATGGCTAGACAAACTTCCGGCAGTTTCGTAAGAACTGCCATAAGCAACTCACCCTCAGAGCTTCTGGGACCAACATTTCAGCGGAAAAGTGGTCCCTTAAAGGGAATGTGGCCAGGAAACCGAAAGGAACCTCGGCCAGTCACTGGAGGGGAACGAAGTCACCCCCAGGGAGGCCAACCTGATCTGACAAAGGACAAACTTAGTCTTGGCCAACCCTGCCTGAATACATAATCTCAAAAATGCATTCTTCAGAGAAGAGAGCAGGAAAGAGCGACTGCGAACGAGCAGTAAGCAACTCAAACTCACGCGCAGAGATGGACATCCTGGAGAGCAGAACTCAGCTGAGTGCTATAAACCCTCGTATTGAGGGGAGTATAATCCGCTCATCCTCGGATCTACTCAGTGTCTGACTAAATGCACTGAGGAGGCTGTGCGCTAGGGAACCCTGATACAGGGGAGCACAAACCAGCCTGGGGCTGCTCTCAACGGGAGACTTTATAAAAGTCTACAACCAATGATCAGCTTAGGGAGCTAAGCACAATTACTTCAACAACCCAAAGGGCAAGTACGAAGCTCACCTAACAGATAGACCATACTGTAGGCACATAATCATGGAGGCCGGGAAGGGCCCTACAGCATGACTAGAGTTCTGCATAAAGAACTACATAACACCAGAATACACACTCACAAAGTGGTATTCCAAGGGCGGCCGCACCCCTGAAATCTAGCTTGCTGGGAGCAAGAACGACCACATGACTTAGTAACTGTGCCCACATAACAGTCCATCCAACACAATCCAACGAGCAGTGCACTCAGTAAAAGAACCTTTTTACTCTCTAAGCGAGATGGGTGCAGCGTACGCCATCACGTGCTTAGGAAGGCCCCACGGGACCTGTAACCTCAGCTGGACACATGGCATCAGCTCGTGGCAGTGTTATCAAGCTCCAGGCAAGACAAATAACCGGACCGCAAAGGTGGTTAATCTGTCACCCAGAGCCCTGGCCAACCAGCAGCATTTAACATGCCAGCATGAGGAGGCCTAGAGGGCCTACCCATCACACACGGTCCCAGCTAGTAGCCACTAAAGTTCTAGGAGTAAAAATAGAACCAAATTATAAATGATGTAGCTACTTAGCTCAACTAGAGCTCAACCATACTCAAGGAAGTAATTGCATAAAAAAACGAACAACAGAGCGGTTTAACACAGAAACTCACCCTGAGAGGCAAGCCACACAGAAACAGTACTCAGTAAAAGCACCCTTTACTCTCAAATCGAGAGGAGTACACAGCCGCACTCCAGCATGATACACAGGAGGCCTATAAAGCCTACGACTTGTAAACATGTGGCGTCAGCCAGTGGCAATCATGACCCATCCAAAGATAAGTCCGGTAGAAACCAACACAAAACTGTGCCAAAATGCAAGCTGAAAGGAGGCCCTGGTGGATTCCATACGCACATGGCATCAGCCAGTGATAGCTTCATGACCAAATCTGCCAGTAGGCCAAACACTCGGTAAAAGACACCTTAACTCTTAACAAGAGGAGTGTAACTCCGCCACAGTACTCCAAGAGAGGCCTGACCTAAGGCCTACTCAAACAGAGGTGGGCATGGCTGATGGTAGTGATGGTAACCACACAGAACTGTGCCAACATGTAACAGAAAGGAGGCCCTAGCAGGGGCTTCAACTTCGACGCGTGGCATCAGCTAGTGGACATCATGACAAAACCAACCAGCAGGCCATGTACTCAGAAACATCTTTATACTTAAAGCAAGAGGAGTACTCACTCCGCCACAAAACTCTACGAGAGGCCTAACCTAGGGCCTACTCTTACAGAGGTGGCCGTGGCCGATGGTGGTTTAATCACATAAGACCAACATACACACTGTGCCAACATGTGATATGAAAAAGGAGGCCTAGTGGGGCCTGCTACTTTTTAAACACACATAGCATCAGCTAGTGGTCTTAAGGGAACCAAGCTCAAAGGGGACCAGGTCTAGACCTAGAAGAAACCTATGGGTAACTAGCTTAGCGCAACCTGAGCTAGGTATGCACATTCCAACAGGCAATGTACTTAAAGTATAAATTACAACAAGAAATGCTAACATGGTCTAAGGAAGGCCTACAAGTTCTAACACCTCAGACAGACACGAGCATAAACCTGTGGCAGTACTAGCATACATGAGCAAAACTCATGATATCCTACTAACAGCGCCTATAATACAAGCTGTAGCTAGAAGGAGGCTAAATAACAAAAAGCCAACAACCTCTGTAGCTATAAGTAAAATGGCTGCTTATGGTAACGATCACAAAGGGAGTTAAACAGAGATAAAATAAAATACAAATCTCTACGCTCAACCTGAGTGTGCAATACAACAGGTGATGCACTCAGTGAAACACACTTACCCTAAACGGGGAGTACAAACACACACCACGTTCTTAAATAGAGGCTAGTTACAGCCTAATATCATAAAAATGGGTGCTAACCTGTGGCAGCACCAGAGTAATGCTCACATAAATATCTAGGCTAAGACTTTAGAACCCAAAGCAACTAAATGCTTTGTACATACATGCCATCCACACAGGATAAATGTTCTCACCAAACAGATTTGAAAAACGGTGCTGAACCCTAGAGAACGGAAGCTAAAAACTAGCACCGTAACTCAAGCTTGAATACAAATTCAGGGGGTCCAGGGGAACATGATATAGCATGATAAAGGTTCTAGAAAGTGGGGCCTAGCATACACTGCATGACTTATCTACGCAAAGATAAGGGCCTACCACCTGAGCTACAGCACCAAGAAGGCTAATGACAGCCTATAACCTTAGCTGTAAAACTCAGCCATAACACCTACATAATAATGAAGGGGAATGGGCTATTGACTCCCTCAGGAGGAGGCCAGAACTAGGAACTATACAACCTTACAAGGGATAGTAATTTTACATAACAGGTGACTTAAAACAAAACCACCTAACCTAGCTCTAGCCTAGGCCGCTAACTATGGCCTACGGGCCACACAGGCCTGGGCTTCACTTTAAATCCTCTAAAAAATGAGGAGAAAAGCAAAGCACTACAAGCCAAACAGTGCCAGGCAGCTGGTGAAGGCCATCCTACACATAAATAACTGAAGTGACGAGTGCTAACTCAAACCAAACTAACAGTATTAGCTGAGAAGCTACTGTAACATAGCATGTGTAAACTAGCCAACCTAATGATTAAGTTATTTTGCCCAAAAGAACCCCTTCTAACTTTACTGACTACAAGCTCAGGAAAACTATACAGGAAAAACAAGGTCTACACTTTTATAAACATAAATATAGACCCAGCTTACCTTCCTGCGGCTCGTAGAATGAAGATTTCTCCTCATTATTTCTTGCATGAAGAAGGATGAAATCAAAAATTCTTTTAAGCCTAAAAGCACTTATCACTATCAAGCCAGAAGGCGGCCTTAGAAAATTCTCAAAGGCCCAGCCGTCAACCTGACTGTTAAACAAGCACCTGAGCATGTAAAATGCTTTGATATAAATATACATGCATATAAACACACACACATATACATATATATATATATATATATATATATATATAGGAGGTGAAAGAAGAAGAGGAAGAGGAGAGGGTAGATATAAATCGCCCTTATATAGCTGGGGGATCGATTACAGATGCAAAGGTGTTCACAATCGATCACCCATCTCACTCTCGCTTCTTCCTCCTCCCGTCTGTCTGGGCTCAAACACAAATCTTAATGGCTAGGGGTTTTTTCATGCTCTCCCGATCTCAAACGCGGAGATCAGGAAGGAATGGAAAGTTTATGGGAGCTGCAGCGTTTACGGACAGAAAGGAACCGCTCGCTGAGCCGTCCGTGCACGGCCCCTTTCTTAACACACTCTCACGGCAGCTGCAGCCCGCCGAAAAGCGCATCCCAAAAACACCAGCAGCTCCACATACACAGCAGCTGGAGGAGCGCTCGCTACCGGACGCCAACAACTCATCCTCGTCAGCCCCGGGGAAGCCGAGAGAGAATACAACTTTCTCAAACTTCCCAACGAGCTCACCTGCGAGCCCTATGATTGCAGCCACCATTTTTGCCTCAGCACAAACAGGACCAGAATCACCAGGCACAGATGCGGACACCTCTTCCCTCGAGAAGAGTGCCGAACGAAAACGGTGCGTCCCGATAGGGAGACACTCACAGTAAACAACAGACAAACACACACACAGACAGCGCCCTCAAGCACTGTCTATGCGCGTTCTCTCCAGACAGAAAACGCCAGAAATGTGTAAATCAAGTGTCAAAAACCTGGGACACAGATGAACACACCCTCTTGAATGTTTGTAAGGCATATTATAGAATCCCTTACCGGAGTCGACATAGTCGCGATCAGACAGAACAGACCCGAAAGACGAAAATATACTGACTGATTCTCTAGGCGCTCCTTATATACATCCGGGTTGCACCATATTACGTCATAGGCTGTCAACGGCCAATGGAGATTGGAGTTGTTGGATAGTTAACTTTCAGACATCGGGTCACGTGTGACGTTCCCCATAGCGGTAAACGCAGAGTTGAGTTCCCTTTCAAAAGGGAACTTACTTTATTTCATCTTGTTGCTATGGCAACATTTCTAATTTTCAATTATTTTAAGTTTGAAGCACTAAAATAACTAATAACTAAAAATGAATAAACACAACAAAATTGCTAAAAAGTTAAGTAAAATTAAAATGAAAACAGAAAATATAAAAAGTAAAGTCTAATTCCAAATAGTAACAAAATCTAATAGTATATCAATGGTACTAAAATAACATGGGTTCACTCATAATTACAACATTTCCGACTTCACTTGAAGGCCATGTCATTGGTGGGATTTATGATTTTCACCTGTCAATTGCTAATTGCCCTGTTGTATCATCCAGCAGATGAAAATAATGTGACTGGTCACTTATAAGGTAACAACACATTCTCCTCAACAACACATGCTTTGAGGAATCATTCATGTCTGGAGCACAAACACTGAGTAATAGTTGGGTTGAGAGGTTGTGCTGCTGGTATCATGAATGACTGCAGTATTCTGTCCTACTGAAGGTCAAAAACAAGATAACAGTAATATCACCCAAGGGACATGGGATATGATCATTGATGGCCTTCCTAAAGCGGAAACTCCATCAGTCTTACAGGCTTGATTGGCCATCAATCACATTATCTCTGGCTCGATGGGAGGGTTGTCATGCTGCTTTACGTGGCTGTCTCTCCATATCCCACCTACTAATGGAAGAAGCTCTCTGGCTCTTTCTGCATTTTCAGCAGTGTGGGTCTTACTTGTCTTGATTTCAGTTTTCTAGCTTCCTCTGCCTTGACCTTTGGGTTCTTTGCAAACTTGAGTGAGAAATCTTGCAGAAAGTGTGACAGCTGATCCATTATTTTTTCTCATATGCCCTCCCCTGTGTATAAGTCCTCACTTGAATGAAAGATCCTTGGGATTTTTCACTGTTGTAAGTGGCTAAACTTCTGGATCGAGGTGTTCCCGTCAGGTCGGAATTACCATAATTTCATAAAGATGGCACCTGAGAAATAATGATTGTGGATTTTTTTGTCAACAGGTCTAGAGAACTGATGTCTAAATTTAAGAGTTCCAGTTGTCTTCTTTGTTATTGTATGTAGGACCATATGAAATCCATTTTATTTTTTCCCAAATATCATTTTTGTCCCTCCGAATTCTGAATTTTTCTGAATTCCATTTTAATGTCTTAATTACATTTTAATCATCAAAACATAAACCTCTAATCAATTCAAAAATGAGAAGAGAAGTATTTCATGTTAAACAAGCTGTTTTTGAAAGTCTGTGTTTGAAATAAAGATGCTCTTAATTTTATTAATGACTTATTATTGTAGGATTCAGACCTATTATAGATAGGGGTGGGCGATATGAGCTAAAATTCATATCACGATATTTTCACTGTCCAGACGATATCGTTATTATATCGCGATATGAGAAGAAAAAAAAAATGGAATCACATTTTAGTAGACCTTAGTTAAATTACAGGCATATGTATATCTAGGGGTGGGAAATGGAATCTTTAGGCACCTCATGATCCGATCCGATTCTGATTCTAGGAGTCATGATCCGATTCCAAAAGGATTCTTGATACGTTTTTTCTTATTAATTAATTAGTTTATTATTTTTTTTTTTAAATTACATATGGAATTATAAGTAGCATATTTTTAAATAATTACAAGTTAAAAAATACATTAATACAACTGTATGTTAAGAATTTTATATCCACCTTATTCCTATGCCCCATGACGCTTTGCGCGAATTATGGGTGTAACTTCCGTTAAGCTTTAAACAGTCAGTGAAAGGCTCACTCTATGAACGCAATTTTTGTTTTTAAAACTGGGTACAGTGAGATAACATTATTCTACTCACCCTTCAACCAATAAACATTAAAAGGACATTTAAAAGTGTAAAAGCATCAACAAGGTACTTTCAACAGGCCATGAAAAAGCATGATTCTTTCTACAGCAATAACAGATGGGTTAAATACAGTGGTCTCAAACTGCCGGCCCGCGGGCCATTTAAGTAAATGAGAAATAATACAAAGGAAAGTACATTTTCAGAAATGTTGCGCTTTCTTCTGCTTGAATGTTAAAATGGCCCTCCTATGAGGTGTCAATCACAGCAATGGCCCCCAGCCAATTTGAGTTTGAGACCCCTGGGTTAAATATAACTATAGTGGTATATATCTGTATTATGTAACACGTTGCCTTAATAAAAATGTTCACGAACATTCAGCATTGCGTGATACTATTTCAAAGTGATTTCCATCATTTTTGCAGATAATAAATGGTATTTACCTGTGAAAACAAACCTGGAAAGAAACGTGAGGCTTTGAGGAGAAAAAAAACGAGAGATTCTTCGTGCATTCCAGTGAATTATTAATGGGATATATTGTAAATTATATCGGGAGAACAGACCACAAATGTGCAGCATATGTTGTCCTTTTTCATACTATTACAGCGGTACGCAAAGGGACAAAAGAAAATAATCACGAGGATAGAAAGCAGCGACTGAAAAGAGCTCTTGCCATAGATATTCTTGTTATAACATGTTACGTTAAAATACCAAGCGTTAAGATATTCTCACGATGTCTGAAAATAAAACTGACAGATAAGCTTTATTTGTAGGGCAACCTTATGATTTAAAATGATTAGTTTCAGTCTTTTAAAATGGAAGTTCCCCAAACCGGAAGTGCAACCCATAATTTAAAAAACACAGTAGGCTAGTCAGGAATAAGGTGGATAGGAACATAATATATAAAGTTTCAAAACAAAAGCAAGTGACTCGCCTAGTAACTAATAAAGAGGAACAATGAAACATTACAAGCAATAAACAAAGAGTGCTTTCAGAACATTTTCCATTCAAGAGCTGTGAGTGATTTTTCACTTTCTCAGCTTTACGGTTGTTTGATTATTACTGATGCCATAGCGGGAGACTTTTGGCAGGGATGCATAAGTATTTCTTTGCCAGACAACTCCAGGTGGGAAATGAAATCGCCACCACTCCAAAGGTTCACTCTCACTGTCTGGTGCCATTGCCAGAATGTAGTTGTTTAGCTCTTGTCCAGTTGTTCAGTTGTCAGTTTCTGTCCTGTCTGTTTAATATTTTAAGACATAACTGTGTTTATATTAATTTCACATCATAACAGCATTTTGAGAAGCAAGTACATTGAAGCACTAGTTGCACACAGCCACATGCGTGAGCGCTCTCAAAAAAATGGCATGTGAGAATTTTAAATCGAAAGCAGCCTTCTGTCAGTGAATTTCATATTTTTAATATATAAGCCCACAGCATTCCAAACGTCATAAACTATGCCTTCGTAGAGCATTTGTAAGGAAAACAGACCTATCAGTGGGCGAGACCACAAACTGCAAGCGTAATGTCAAGCATAGCACGCGCTTCTCCTAGCTCTCTCATACCCTGTGCAATGAATCCGAACTTTACGAGCTTCACGCTAAACTTCAGTAGGAATTAATTGAAAACACTCGTTCTGCTTGCACACGCACCGTCATTGCACACCTGCGGTTAAAAACTAAGCTCGGAGTCGATCCAGAATTGTTGCATCTATGCATCAAATTTTTTCTCCCATCCCTATTGTCTATATGCACACTTGTTTGTTGCTGTTGTGTTTTTGAGTAGGCGGTTTGTGCTCTATTAATTTGGACTGTTAAAATGTTCTCTGTGTTTGATTACTAATGCCTGTGTGGTAAGGTGTTGAACACGGTAGCAGACAAAAAGTTAAACGTTCAGCCTCGACTCTGTATCGTCATTATTAGTGTTAAAAGTTGTAAAGAGTGCAAAATTAAACAAAACAATATAAATGCAAAATTAGAATTCATGAATATTTAACGGTATCCACAGTATAGCTAAATCTATATCATGGCACAACATAATACCGGTAGTCACTTTTTTTAATACCGGTATAGTGCCCACTCCTAATTATAGATTGTTATTATTCTGTCATTAATTACTCACCCTCATGTTGTCCCAAACCCATAAGACCTTCATTGATCTTCGGAACACAAATTAAGATATTTTTGATGAAATCCGAGTGTTTCTGAACCACACATAGGCAAAAATGAAATAAAATACTGCATTTTACGTACATAGGAGATAAAGAAGATTACTACATGGAAAATAATGGTAATTAATACAAACTTATATTTTAAACACTGTTTTTCAAAGTAAACTTTTCAAGCCTTAACCATCAAGGATCAACTTCACATTGCATCAGCATCTTCACAAATTCCATGCCAGGAACACCAGCCTGTTGACCATTTCTGGCTTCAGTGCCACTCTGCTACATGTGACGACATTGCCCCCAGTGCTGAATGCCCTCTCAGAGGGCAAACTTTTGGCAGAGATGCATAAGTACTTCTTTGCCAGACAACTCCAGGTGGGAAATTAGATCCATGAAATCGCCACCACTCCAAAGGATCACTCTCACTGTCTGGTGCCATTGCCAGAATGTAGTTGTTTAGCTCTTGTCCAGTTGTTCAGCTGCAGTGCTTTGATCATGTTTGATCCACTGTCAGTTGTCATACATACTTGACGTGACTCTTTTAAGCCCCATCACGAAAGTGCATCCCTCAGACCCGATTATTTCCCCGGTGTGGTCGTCAGGAAAATATAAAGTCTGTAGGCATTTGCTTTGCAGTTTCCAGTCACCGTCAATGTAGTGGATTGTGAGGCTTATGTATGGTTCTGTGGTATGGCATGACCATAGATTGGCAGTGGTGGAGAAAAACGCAACGTTACTTATTTCGTTGTAAACTCTTTTCAGACATTCGGTGTAAAGCTGTGGCAGGCATGTTTGGCTGAAATATTTACTGCTGGGGATCTTGTATCTTGGCTCCAGAGTTTGAATCAACTTTCTGAAACCTTCTTTCTCCACACTGAATGGGTAACGTGTCCTTCTCTATGTGGTGTGTTATTGCACTTGTTATGTCCTTCCATTTTTTGCTCGTCTTGTCATAAGGAATACCAGCAGCGAATGAAGACTTTATTGATTGCTGAGTGGGAGCCGTGCTTGTCTTTGGGCATGCCTCACCTCTGGGAATATCTGTTGCACGCATTCGGGTGCATTGCTCATATTAGCAGACATGCATGGTTTTCAAGTGGTTAACGGCAACACAACTAACAAACATAGTAGGTTTTGTCTTAAGAGAAAAATGAGACAGACAACACATGTGTATCAGTATCAGTGTACTGGATCTTTGAAATATGTCTTAAAGGGACAGCAGTCTAATATTCCTGCTCTATGTGTTTTAATGTTAATCAAACGACAAAAGTTGAAAAAGTTGAAGTCACTCACTAGTCTTGACTGAATAGCTTTTTGTAACTTCAGTCATGTTTAATCTTTATATAATTTATTCAAAGAAGTTTATATGCAGCGTTATTTTATATTTGATTACTTTATTCAATTTCTGTACCTGAAAACTACTGTTAGATACCTGAAAAACCTGTAAAGCATTTATTTTATTTGTATCTTAGCTCTCATGTATTTATTTGTGTCGTTTCTTGTAGTTAGATTATTTGTCTTTATTTTTCTTTATTTTTATTTGATAGTTGTCCTATTTTTTATGGAACATTTAAGCCTCTTTTTCTTGGGCTAGTTAACTTATGTTCACGTTTCCCTCATTCATGTGTTGAGTGCCACCTTGAGGAGCCATGAGGTAGTGACTCTGGGGACAGGGAAATCTATTTAGACCACCTTATGTTGTTAATTAAAATATCGATGTTTGGGGCCAGCGTATCGATTCTCATATCGCTTGGAGAAGGACAACAATATATTGCCCAATCGATATTTTGTCCCACCCCTACTTGAAATAGCATGAAATCATTGAAATTGCCTTCAGGGTGTAAGGGGTTAACAGTGACAGTCAACAGAGAGCTTGCATATCATTTATATAATGTTTGAATGATCGGAACTAATATCATGTGTTTGTGATAAAGTTGAAAAAGCATTGTTTATTCTCACCTCACACATATAAGCTGGATTGGAATATATCATGGTCTGCATGTTGCATACTGTCTTTACTTGCTCTTTAAGGCAGAGAGCGAGAGAAAGATGAAACAGCAAGAGAGTAATGAAAAGAGTAAGACAGGACATTAGATCTGTCACATGATACCAAAGCCCACACTTTTCCCCCCTTCCTTTTGCCCTTTTCATGTCAACTTAAACTCAAAAGTCACACTTGCACTGATCCAATTTCCTCAGGCACTGGCCACAATCTGCTGCAAACTCCTGTTGAGCCGGAGGATCCGCTGGACGGACGCACATTAGCCCGGATCTGATGACTGTGTGTGACCCGACGGCTGTGTGATTATCTAAACATAGAGCTTTTGGCTAGACAACTGCAAACACATACAGCCACTTTCACTATCAGTATCTGCTGCATCTGTGCATCAAATCTGCCTGAGTGATACATGTGTGTTCGTAAGTGAAGCCAAGTGTGTGTATGTATCCAGTTGTGTGTTTGTGTGTCTCTTTAGCTCTGTTCCCAAACCTAGTGAGCTGTTTTAGTCTACTATCTGTATAGGTAAGGCAGCATCTTACCTGCAGTTGTGACTGATTTGAAACACTCTACATAGGCAACAACTCCACATGCTACACAAATATCATTAGCAAATAGAATCAGTTCACAATTTACACAGTAGAGTTTGATGTTCAAGCAAAGCTAACAATGAAATTTTCTGATAAGCATATACACATACAACCTTAATTCCGGATATGTTGGGAAGTTTTTTTTTAAATTTGAATAAAATGAAAACCAAAAGACTTTCAAATCATATAAGCCATTATTTTATTCACAATAGAACATAGATAACATAACAATGTTTAAACTAAGACATTTTACAATTTTATGCACAAAATGAGCTCATTTCAAATTTGATGCCTGCTACAGGTCTCAAAATAGTTGGGACGGGGGCATGTTTACCATGGTGTAGCATCTCCTCTTCTTTTCAAAACGGTGTGAAGACGTCTGGGCATCGAGGTTATGAGTTTCTGGAGTTTTGGTGTTGAAATTTGGTCCCATTCTTGCCTGATATAGGTTTCCAGCTGCTGAAGAGTTCATGGTCGTCTTTGACGTATTTTTCTCTATAGGTGAAAGATCTGGACTGCAGGCAGGCCAATTCAGCACCCGGACTCTTCTACGACAAAGCCATGCTGTTGTAATAGCTGCAGTATGTGGTTTTGCATTGTCCTGCTGAAATACACAAGGCCTTCCCTGAAATAGACGTCGTCTGGAGGGGAGCATATGTTGCTCTAAAACCTCTATATACCTTTCAGCATTCATAATGCCTTCCAAAACATGCAAGCTGCCCATACCGTATGCACTTATGCACCCCCATACCATACCAGAGATGCTGGCTTTTGAACTGAACGCTGATAACACGCTGGGAGGTCTCCCTCCTCTTTAGCCCGAAGGACATGGCGTTCATGATTTCCAACAAGAATATCAAATTTGGACTCGTCTGACCATAGAACACTTTTCCACTTTGAAATGGGCTATTTCAAATGAGTCTTGGCCCACAGGACACAACAGCACTTCTGGACCATGTTCACATATGGCTTCCTTTTTGCATGATAGAGCTTTTAGTTGGCATCTGCAGATGGCACGGCGGATTGTGTTTACCGACAGTGGTTTCTGGAAGTATTCCTGGGCCCATTTAGTAATTAACACAATCATGCTGATGAGTGATGCAGTGTTGTCTGAGGGCCCGAAGACCACGAGCATCCAATAAAGGTCTTCAGCCTTGTCCCTTATGCACAGAGATTTCTAAAGTTTCTCTGAATCTTTTGATGTTATGCACTGTAGACAGGGTTGTAAGTATATAAGTAACGGAGTATATGCGTTACGTAATCAGGATACAAAAATACAGTAACTGTAATTTGTTACATTTAAAACTAAATAAATCATTATTTTGCCATAATAACATATTAAGCGTTGCTTGATTATTGTCACGAACTTGGCCTCTGTGGCTCCCTCCGATCGCCACCAGAGGGCTCCCTCACCTGAGTATTAACCTTTCATGGACTGCATTTCCCATAACCCCGTACCTGGGCTGATTACGCACACACCTGACTCCCATAACCCGGACTATTTAAGCCGACGCACACACTTGCCTATTGCAAAGCCTTGTTTTGCGCCGGACACTACTGAGCGGTTTCCCCTGTTATCTGTATTCTTGTGTATGACCTTGGACTGTTTAGTACCCTCGTGTTTGTTTGCTGCCTGCCCTGTGATTTACCTGCCTGTTTATTGGATTACTCTGCCTCGTCTGCTGCCTGCCCTGACCCTGTGCCTCTTCCCGTTTACGATACTTCTTTGCCATGGACACTGTTGTTGCTGGTATTTGACCCCTGCCTGTATGACTATGATTGTTTATAATAAAGCTGCATATGGATCCTATCGAGTCTGTTGCCCTGTTACAATTATACAGTATTTCCTGGTTCTGCTGGCAGTGATGACTCACGTGCGCCACCCGCTGGTGCATGCGCAAATAACACCCGTCTACAATCTCCTCAGACGCAGATTGAATCACTGCTGCTAGATGAAACGATACTGCCCGCGGTGAAAAACGCTTCCAATTCATAGAAATTTCGCTGCTATTTTGTTTTCAAAGAAGAAAATGCAAACAACATGGTTGTACAGTGCAAACTCTGCCTTCTAGCTACGAAAACACTTTCTTTATCAAAGGACTAAAAATTAATCTGTAATACCAAACTGTAGACACTAGATGTCTGAATAGCCCTTCACATATATATATATATATATATATATATATATATATATATATATATATATATATATTCAGGGCTCTGTATTCCCAAGTTATGGAAATGAGACATGATTGCTTAGTTTTCATAGGTTTTAAAAGTAACCAAAATGCTAAACATTAAAATTAAAGCAGAACAAACATGAACAGAAATGTTTGTGTGTGTGTGTGTGTGCCCTAGAAGTAATCCAAAAGTAATCAGATTACATTACTTTCATATTGTGGTACTTGGATTACGTTACTGAATACTTTTTTTATGAAGTAATGTAACTGTAACGGAATACATTTTTAAAATAACCCTCCTAAGCCTGACTGTAGATGATAAGATTTGCAAAGCCTTTGCAATTTGACGTTGAGGAACATTGTTTTTAAAGTATTCCACAATCTTTTTACGCACTCTTTCACAGCTCTGCCCATCTTTACTTCTGAGAGACTCTGCAGTTTAAATTTTTTTTTATGTTATCTATGTTCTATTGTGAATAAAATATTGGCTCATGTGATTTGAAAGTCTTTTAGTTTTCATTTTATTCAAATTTTAAAAAAACGTCCCAACATTTCCGGAATTTGGGTTGTATATAATGGGTGAAATAGTCAGTTTTTATTACTTGAACAATTGATAAAAAAAGAGAACATGACTCCAGCGTAAGGCAGCAGTTTTGCAAAACTAGAATTAAGATTTCCTTAATGTGAAGATGAGTGCTGGAGCTGTTTCTGGAAAGACTTCTGCTTGATTGGGAATACCTTCTGTTTGTATCAGCTGCTGACTTGTTAGGCTGGTGTGTTGAACTCTACAGTGCATTATCGAGCAGATTTCACTGGCCTAAAGGGTAAATAATACGAGCAAGTAGTTCCCTCAAATGGAGAGTATTGCTCTAAAGAAGATGGCTGATGCCATCTGTGATGCCCACTGGGAGACAACACAATTTTTGAGTTGGTTTCACTGTTTTTTTAGGCAATTGTTTCATATGTAGGAAATCAGCAGTGTAGCTTAAAGGGATAGTTCACCCAAAAATAAAACATTCACCCTCAAGTTGTTCCAAACCTGTATGGATTTCTTTCTTCTGCTGAACACAAAAGAAGATATTTAATTTATTAGGATTAATGATATTATACATGCAAGATGGTGAAAAAAACAAAACAAAACAAAAAAACCACATACTCTATACTCACTTGATTTAAAAAATGACCGTGTCTATTTAATTCTAATAATCGGAGTGTGTGGAAAAATCATAAAAATGCATTATGACTAAATCTTGTCTACCATTCTTTAATGGATCTTATAAAATAAAATGATGTATAAATAAATGTATGATATGACCCCTGTAAGCAACCAAAAAACCATAAGTACACTGAGTGTCAAAAGAGCCAGTACTTCAATAGTTCAAAACAGTCGTTCTGCTGAGCATGTCTTCACCCTGTGCATGCAGAACGAGAGCATGTGTGACGATCGTTTCAATGACCTGCTTCTGTTCTTCTTCAGATAGACTCCAGCGGACTGAAGCTCTCACTTGCTCACCATGACCTTCACCAGCTCTTTATTTGCCCTCCTCTTCATCAGCAGGTAAGAGGATTTGGTCATGGATCAAACCCATTTAATCGTGTTTGATGTTTCTAAATCAAGCTTATAAAATGGTGAATGTGCTTCTAGAATAGTACATTTCCAAGTAAAGGATGTAATTATTCATTATTTCTTTAAAGGAAAATTTACCCAAGAAATAAAATTCATACATTCACCCACAAGAAATGCATATTTTGATAAATTAATTTGGTAACTCTTCCCATTAGTTATTGCATTAGCTAACAATGAACAATACATTTTTACAGCATTTATTAAGTTTTTTTTTTGTTAAAGTTAATAGAAATACAATTCTTCATTGTTTGTTCATGTTAGTTCACAGTGTATTAACTAATGTTAGATATAGCATTTGATTTTAAAAATGTATTAGTAAATATTGAAATTAACTATGGCTGGTTATCAGTACAAATAAAAGGATGATGTGTAGTGGAGATACAATTCATGTTAATCTTATGTGCAATGTTAGCAAATCACGGGCTGGGACATGCAGCGGCAATGATGGGAGCTTTTTCACAGTCTGATTCAGTCTGACAGTTGCTTTTACAGAGACTGTGATAAACATATACCCACGCAAACAAACATACATGTGCGTGCATGAGGAATGTCTCTAGGCATGATACAGTAACCAGGAGATTTATATATTCTGACACTCACCTAGTTCCCGCAGCGCTTTGAATCAAATGCTTTCATGGCTCATGTGCCTGTTGGTCCCTGAGCTCCAGACTCGAGCAGTTCCTCTGATTATCATCAATAATGAAGATGAGTGAGCGTATGCACAGTTTTTACATGTGGTGGCCATGCAGATTCTTCTGTACATGAACAAACAAACATGCATCAGTCTTTGCAGAATGTTATTTCAGTCAGTACGTTTACATGGACAACCATATTCCGATATTAACCCGATTAAGACAAAAATCAAGCATCCTGCGTTAGTTCAGGCAGGCCTCGTAGTCAAGCTCCGCTATCAGCTGATTCGCAAATTCCAACCCCACCCATATCAGCTGATCTGATTTCTATGGACTCGATTGGCAACTCTCAAATAAGGCGCATTACTTAATCGCAGCTTCCGTCTCTCTGCTTGCTTGGCTGCTTGGCCACCTCTTCCCCCAGCTCCTCCTTAAACTTGTGTTTAACTTCAGTGTCATTCTGTTGTCATTGATGCATGCTCTGTTCTCAATAGAGGGATTTTGTGCTGCTCTCCCAGTTAAAAAAATGAGAGGTTGTCCCCAGAAGCTGCTGCTGTTCCCGGTCTTAGCTTTCATGAAGGGAATTTAGAACAGAGCCATACCGCCAAATGTAACTTCAGCAAAATATGCCAAAAAAAAATGGACTTAAAAGTTTGTCTCTGGTAATTTTTTGACTTAAGTAGTCCTGACTGGACTCTGATTAATAAACTACCATGTAAACAGCGATTTCTGATGACCTTAATCCAGCTAAAGTCATACTTGAAGAAAACACAAAGTGAATTAAGACATGGAGCATTCTTATTTTAGATGCATTATCAAAGTGCATTATAGACATGTACACACCTTAATCACACTATACATTGTGAGGGAGTTTTCATTGCATTTTGCGATAGGACCATTAATCAATTTATGTTCTATAACATGAAAGGAGTATTCTAAAAGCAACTCATATAAACAACTTAATCAGAATATTGTCTTATTAAGAATAAGGTCAATAATTAGATTACTGCTGTCCATGTAAACGCAGTCACTGAATAACCAGTGTTCCCTTTCGAGTCGGTCTCTTGACACTGCGTCACTGAAGGTGGCACTATGGGGGTTATCCTCTCCTTCCTCGAATCTACTGAAGCCTTATGAAATCCTGCGGGCGAGAAATCGCCCCCCCGATGGCATTCAAGCATGCAAAATAAAGGCGGGCTCCCCCGCATTATGGGGCGGCGCTGAATGCCATTGCCTCAGAATCTTTTCCTTCAGCTACAAAAAGCCATCTCAGCTCGCTGTTGATGTACACTCATTGCCTAGGATGGTGCCTAGGATGGTTGCTCCAACCTGTAGCGTTCCGGTAAGTATGACACTTTTTTCTCAGAAAAGTGCCTCTGGACCGTGGCGCTTCTGCCTGGATGATGCCCTTTCAGGAGCAGCGCTGCGTGAGTCCGTCTGCCCTCAATAACAGCGGTGGACCTCGTGGACCCCGACTAGCATCCGCATTCCTCTCACCCAGTCCTTCAGGAACAATACTGCATTACTGGCCCTGCCTCAGAGCAGCGCGGAGCTGCAGTCGGCACCTGTTATATGGCCTCCCAGTGTCACAGGGATGTCGGCATACCCATCCGGTCTGTCATGTACGGATGACAAAATTCCCTGACACTCTCACGATAAACATCCCCTGTCTCAGTGCAGTGGTCAGTCGTGTACAAAATAGCAGATAGAAATAGAGACTGGGCTGAGTGCTTTAGTCACTTTCTACTTTCTTCAGAGCGGGTAATTTTCCCGCTTGCTTTGTCTTCCGAGCCATCAATCTCACATGACGCTGGCACTCCGAATGCAGAGGCTCTCTCACTGATAGTGGATGCTATCACTTGGGCTTATGTGAGCCAGGGACAGGAATGACCCCCTTAGCATCAGAGTTCACTCGATGAAGGCTATCGCCTCTTCATGGGCCTAGTCTTTAGCAAGTCTATTCGGGTTATATGTTTTGCAGCCGGTTGGTCTTCACAGAACACCTTTGCCGGGTTTTGCAAGTTGGATGTGTCGTCCTGGTGTCTCAAATGCTTTCAATGAGTGTTTAACCTCACGTATCTCCTAGTCTATCTATCGACTACGTCTGTTACACAGTTGTTACCGCTTTGGCTGTTAACGCTGTGCTTTTCCGCACACTGATATGTGATATCTGTTATTATGATACCCTGTATTCAGCGCAACCTGCTATATTCTGTCTTCTATTGACTGTACAGTTGTTACCGCTCTGGCTGTTAACGCTGTGCTTATGTGCACACTGATATGTGAAATCTGTTATCATGGTGCCCTGTATTCGGCGCAACCTGCTATTCTGTCTATTGACTACATCTGTGCAGTTGTTACCACTTTAGCTGTTAATGTTGTGCTTTTGCGCACACTGATAGGTGATTTCTGTTGTATGCTGCCCTGTATTATTCAGCGCAGCCAGATATTCTAGCTGATATGCAAATTTTGGTGGATTTGAGCTGTTAGCTTATTGACCTAGCTCTGCCTATCAACACTCCTAGTGGCTGTTGTTCTACTCTATGATTGGTGTAACCTTAGCCCGGTATCTTTGGTCTGATCTTCACCTCTCGCTCGGCGGGATTTAATTCTGTTCCCACAGCATTGCTGTTGCAGTATATTGAAGACATTGAATGTCTGAAAGCCCTCGCCCTTCTATGTGATCATCTCGTGCTGGACACTTTGATCATTCTGTGATTTTTCCATTGCATGAAGTAGCTAGGTCAATGGCTTGGCTTGCAGTCGATCTGGTCCTTCACTATTAACACGGCGGGATTGTATATGTCCCCATAGCGCCACCTTTGGTGATGCAGTGTCGAGAGACCAACTCGAAAGGGAGCGTCTCCGGGTACCTAACATAACCTCAGTTCCCTGAGAAGAGGGAATGAGACACTGCGTACGCTGTCGTGTTACTTAGCTCAGAGTCTGTGTCTCGTTCCCTAACGGAACAGAGGTTACGTTAGGTAACCGGAGACGGTTTCTATGATCTGATTATGCTTATGATGCTTTTGGGAAACGCAGCAGTGACCGATTCAATCCAGTAACTAATGAGTTTGAGATTGATTTGTGATCCTTGCTTTTTACTGATTCATTAAAAGTATCGTTTAAAGACATACTTAAAACAGTTCATGTGACTACAGTGGTTCAACCTGCTCCGAACCACTAATTCGAAACAAAAGATTCTTAAAGCTTCAAAGCTTCATGAAGCAGTGTTTTGAAATCGGCCATCACTAGATATTGTTGCATAAAGTCGTTATTTCTGGGGGGTTTTTGCCACACAAATAGTATTCTCGTCGCTTCATAACATGATTTGTTATTAGAATTAAATAGACACGGTCATTTTTTAAATCAAGTGAGTATAGAGTATGTGGTTTTTTTGTTTTGTTTTGTTTTTTTCACCATCTTGCATGTATAATATCATTAATCCTAATAAATTAAATATCTTCTTTTGTGTTCAGCAGAAGAAAGAAATCCATACAGGTTTGGAACAACTTGAGGGTGAATGTTTTATTTTTGGGTGAACTATCCCTTTAAGCTACACTGCTGATTTCCTACATATGAAACAATTGCCTAAAAAAACATTAGTTATTGCATTAGCTAACAATGAACAATACATTTTTACAGCATTTATTAAGTTTTTTTTTTGTTAAAGTTAATAGAAATACAATTCTTCATTGTTTGTTCATGTTAGTTCACAGTGTATTAACTAATGTTAGATATAGCATTTGATTTTAAAAATGTATTAGTAAATATTGAAATTAACTATGGCTGGTTATCAGTACAAATAAAAGGATGATGTGTAGTGGAGATACAATTCATGTTAATCTTATGTGCAATGTTAGCAAATCACGGGCTGGGACATGCAGCGGCAATGATGGGAGCTTTTTCACAGTCTGATTCAGTCTGACAGTTGCTTTTACAGAGACTGTGATAAACATATACCCACGCAAACAAACATACATGTGCGTGCATGAGGAATGTCTCTAGGCATGATACAGTAACCAGGAGATTTATATATTCTGACACTCACCTAGTTCCCGCAGCGCTTTGAATCAAATGCTTTCATGGCTCATGTGCCTGTTGGTCCCTGAGCTCCAGACTCGAGCAGTTCCTCTGATTATCATCAATAATGAAGATGAGTGAGCGTATGCACAGTTTTTACATGTGGTGGCCATGCAGATTCTTCTGTACATGAACAAACAAACATGCATCAGTCTTTGCAGAATGTTATTTCAGTCAGTACGTTTACATGGACAACCATATTCCGATATTAACCCGATTAAGACAAAAATCAAGCATCCTGCGTTAGTTCAGGCAGGCCTCGTAGTCAAGCTCCGCTATCAGCTGATTCGCAAATTCCAACCCCACCCATATCAGCTGATCTGATTTCTATGGACTCGATTGGCAACTCTCAAATAAGGCGCATTACTTAATCGCAGCTTCCGTCTCTCTGCTTGCTTGGCTGCTTGGCCACCTCTTCCCCCAGCTCCTCCTTAAACTTGTGTTTAACTTCAGTGTCATTCTGTTGTCATTGATGCATGCTCTGTTCTCAATAGAGGGATTTTGTGCTGCTCTCCCAGTTAAAAAAATGAGAGGTTGTCCCCAGAAGCTGCTGCTGTTCCCGGTCTTAGCTTTCATGAAGGGAATTTAGAACAGAGCCATACCGCCAAATGTAACTTCAGCAAAATATGCCAAAAAAAAATGGACTTAAAAGTTTGTCTCTGGTAATTTTTTGACTTAAGTAGTCCTGACTGGACTCTGATTAATAAACTACCATGTAAACAGCGATTTCTGATGACCTTAATCCAGCTAAAGTCATACTTGAAGAAAACACAAAGTGAATTAAGACATGGAGCATTCTTATTTTAGATGCATTATCAAAGTGCATTATAGACATGTACACACCTTAATCACACTATACATTGTGAGGGAGTTTTCATTGCATTTTGCGATAGGACCATTAATCAATTTATGTTCTATAACATGAAAGGAGTATTCTAAAAGCAACTCATATAAACAACTTAATCAGAATATTGTCTTATTAAGAATAAGGTCAATAATTAGATTACTGCTGTCCATGTAAACGCAGTCACTGAATAACCAGTGTTCCCTTTCGAGTCGGTCTCTTGACACTGCGTCACTGAAGGTGGCGCTATGGGGGTTATCCTCTCCTTCCTCGAATCTACTGAAGCCTTATGAAATCCTGCGGGCGAGAAATCGCCCCCCCGATGGCATTCAAGCATGCAAAATAAAGGCGGGCTCCCCCGCATTATGGGGCGGCGCTGAATGCCATTGCCTCAGAATCTTTTCCTTCAGCTACAAAAAGCCATCTCAGCTCGCTGTTGATGTACACTCATTGCCTAGGATGGTGCCTAGGATGGTTGCTCCAACCTGTAGCGTTCCGGTAAGTATGACACTTTTTTCTCAGAAAAGTGCCTCTGGACCGTGGCGCTTCTGCCTGGATGATGCCCTTTCAGGAGCAGCGCTGCGTGAGTCCGTCTGCCCTCAATAACAGCGGTGGACCTCGTGGACCCCGACTAGCATCCGCATTCCTCTCACCCAGTCCTTCAGGAACAATACTGCATTACTGGCCCTGCCTCAGAGCAGCGCGGAGCTGCAGTCGGCACCTGTTATATGGCCTCCCAGTGTCACAGGGATGTCGGCATACCCATCCGGTCTGTCATGTACGGATGACAAAATTCCCTGACACTCTCACGATAAACATCCCCTGTCTCAGTGCAGTGGTCAGTCGTGTACAAAATAGCAGATAGAAATAGAGACTGGGCTGAGTGCTTTAGTCACTTTCTACTTTCTTCAGAGCGGGTAATTTTCCCGCTTGCTTTGTCTTCCGAGCCATCAATCTCACATGACGCTGGCACTCCGAATGCAGAGGCTCTCTCACTGATAGTGGATGCTATCACTTGGGCTTATGTGAGCCAGGGACAGGAATGACCCCCTTAGCATCAGAGTTCACTCGATGAAGGCTATCGCCTCTTCATGGGCCTAGTCTTTAGCAAGTCTATTCGGGTTATATGTTTTGCAGCCGGTTGGTCTTCACAGAACACCTTTGCCGGGTTTTGCAAGTTGGATGTGTCGTCCTGGTGTCTCAAATGCTTTCAATGAGTGTTTAACCTCACGTATCTCCTAGTCTATCTATCGACTACGTCTGTTACACAGTTGTTACCGCTTTGGCTGTTAACGCTGTGCTTTTCCGCACACTGATATGTGATATCTGTTATTATGATACCCTGTATTCAGCGCAACCTGCTATATTCTGTCTTCTATTGACTGTACAGTTGTTACCGCTCTGGCTGTTAACGCTGTGCTTATGTGCACACTGATATGTGAAATCTGTTATCATGGTGCCCTGTATTCGGCGCAACCTGCTATTCTGTCTATTGACTACATCTGTGCAGTTGTTACCACTTTAGCTGTTAATGTTGTGCTTTTGCGCACACTGATAGGTGATTTCTGTTGTATGCTGCCCTGTATTATTCAGCGCAGCCAGATATTCTAGCTGATATGCAAATTTTGGTGGATTTGAGCTGTTAGCTTATTGACCTAGCTCTGCCTATCAACACTCCTAGTGGCTGTTGTTCTACTCTATGATTGGTGTAACCTTAGCCCGGTATCTTTGGTCTGATCTTCACCTCTCGCTCGGCGGGATTTAATTCTGTTCCCACAGCATTGCTGTTGCAGTATATTGAAGACATTGAATGTCTGAAAGCCCTCGCCCTTCTATGTGATCATCTCGTGCTGGACACTTTGATCATTCTGTGATTTTTCCATTGCATGAAGTAGCTAGGTCAATGGCTTGGCTTGCAGTCGATCTGGTCCTTCACTATTAACACGGCGGGATTGTATATGTCCCCATAGCGCCACCTTTGGTGATGCAGTGTCGAGAGACCAACTCGAAAGGGAGCGTCTCCGGGTACCTAACATAACCTCAGTTCCCTGAGAAGAGGGAATGAGACACTGCGTACGCTGTCGTGTTACTTAGCTCAGAGTCTGTGTCTCGTTCCCTAACGGAACAGAGGTTACGTTAGGTAACCGGAGACGGTTTCTATGATCTGATTATGCTTATGATGCTTTTGGGAAACGCAGCAGTGACCGATTCAATCCAGTAACTAATGAGTTTGAGATTGATTTGTGATCCTTGCTTTTTACTGATTCATTAAAAGTATCGTTTGTCAAGTAAAATTTATTTGTCTTTCACAATTTTCACAATTTGTTTATTTGTTTTTCACAATACACCTTGCTTCAAAGCAACGTTACAGAAAATCATGATGTTAAAGGGTTAGTTCACCCAAAAATGAAAATTATGTCATTATTTACTCATCCTCATGTTGTTCCACACCTGTAAGACCTTCGTTCATCCATGGAACTCAAAATAAGATATTTTTTGATGAAATCCGATGGCTCAGTGAGGCCTCCATTGACAGCAAGTTAATTTACACTTTCAATGCCCAGAAAGCTACTAAAAACATATTTAAAACAGTTCACGTGACTACAGTGGTTCAACCTTAATTTCATGAGTTCACACTTGCAAATAGGTCAGATAAATAAATAGTATGCATATTTGGCGTGCTGTCCGAGGAGAGGGCTCCGAGCTCTGTATTTGGCCCGAACCCAGAGTACTCCCCCCGTATTCTGGAAGATAACCAGGCGAGTGTGAGATTTGGTTAGGAAGATAACCGTGCGAGTGTGAGGAGATGGGGTGGTGGAGGGATGCTGAAAAACTGTCGAGGAACATGGGTGAGTCGACTGCGTATTTATTATGTTCTCCAGTTATGCTGATTGGGTAGACATGTTGATTACTGATTGCTAACAGCTGGTTGGAATGACGTGATGATTGGAAGGATCATTTGAAAGTGCTCCTCCTGATTTTGTTAATAAAAAATCATGTTATGAAGCGACGAGAATACTATTTGTGTGGCAAAAACCCCCCAGAAATAACGACTTTATGCAACAATATCTAGTGATGGCCGATTTCAAAACACTGCTTCATGAAGCTTTGAAGCTTTAAGAATCTTTTGTTTCGAATTAGTGGTTCGGAGCAGGTTGAACCACTGTAGTCACATGAACTGTTTTAAGTATGTCTTTAGTAGCTTTATGGGCGTTTGAAAGTGTAAATTATCTTGCAGCCTCACTGAGCCACTGGATTTTATCAAAAATATATTAATTTGTGTTCTGAAGATGAACATCTTATGGGTATAGAATGACATGAGGGTGAGTAATTAATGACAGAATTTTCATTTTTGGGTGAACTAGCCCTTTAATGTTTATAATATCTTCATTGCTTTATCGATAGCAGATTAAAGCGGTGTGTTTAATTTAGTTTACGTTCTTCGACAATTGCTCTGTTGTTCATGAATCGGTCTACATTGGTCAACACTGTTCGTTTGTTAGTGCATGCAAAAAGCAAGCACAATGCAATAACCAAATATGTTGTTTATTTATTATTTATTTATTTATTTATTTTTTATCTCAATACATTCACTTCAGACTGCCTCGTGTTTTGTTGTGATATTACAGCAAACACTATTGGACATACAGTCAAATACGGAAACTGAGCTGCATTTGTGTGTCTTTTTATCCCCTGATTATCAGACTAAATCTGCGTGAGATTAAAGAAACGGGCTTTGTTTATCTTCAGCATGTCATTTGCCAGTTGATTTGAACTCTCCATGATTTGTATAAATCTGGGATTGCACATTTGTTAGATTATGTCACTGTTTTAAGCGTCAGGACCTTTCTGACTCTTTGAGCTGAAACTTCTCATTGTCTCTCATATTATGTCTTTGTCATAGCAGCTTTATTTCAGCAATTAGATTAATTAAAATACCAACAAATAGAACAAAATAAAGTTGGAAATTTAAGTGAAATTTAATATTATTCTAACCTCATCCAGTGGTTTGTAATTCAGCTGAACATGCTTAGAAATCAGAGAAACATGTTTAGGTGCCCTTGCAGGTTATAAAGGGGAAAAAAATTCTTAGCGTTTATCTCTGATTTCATGTTATTCATGTTGTTCACTGCATGTCTGTGGGCTGCTAGTTTGCTGTCAATTCAATGACACACAGTTTAGATGGTCTTAGGTGGTCATGTTTGCAATTAACTGTTTTTGCAGTTTATATTATTTTAGTTAAGTCCCTTTGAACTTTCATAATATAGTAATAACGTACCTGCGAACTAGTCGCTTTTCTGCGTTTTGATTCAAAATATGTCATTTATGTGAATTGTGGGTTGGGGGGATAAACCATCGAAATCGAAAATGGGCTAATTTCCCTTAGACTGGAGTGAGACCATCTCCCGAGCTGTCGCAATATTTTTCCCAATAAAACATCTGGTGCGACACCTCAAGTCTTTTGGCCAATAAGAATCAAGATAATGGCATTTTACTAACATTTCTGAGGTAAGTTTGCTACCAGTGATGTAATGCTTTTTTTAACTAACTTAGCCTTAAGTAACTAGTTAAGTTACAGTACAGTAATGTTAACTTGCCAAATCAAGTTACTTTGTTGTTAGTAAGTCAAGTAAGCATGTCGTGATACATTTTTCCTTTTGTATTACAACGCCATTTCAGAATTAATCGGAATACTTTTTGCTGAGTTTAAGGCTAACTCCCATTGCATCCGTATTTCTCTCTGATTTTAATGTCTGTCATTGTCGAAAGTTACAAGGGAAATAAAAAATGAACACATAATGAAACAAGACCTATTGTTTTAATGTGTGATCATGTTAACATGATCAGTGTTGTTTGCTAATGTATTCAATTTAGATATGAAAAAGTCGCAAAATAACAATTGGGTGTTTAATATTTGCACGTGAGCTTTACTTTGGTCATATATCATGTAATTAGCTGCCACTACATTAGGTCATATGGGGCAGAGAACGTCTCTAGTATTTTTCGTTCAGCGAGCACGCTGAAGTCTTTGCTTTAAACCGAAACACCGGCTCTGGCGGATTATTTAAAGTTGACGGATGCAGTTGGGGTCAGTCTTAACAAACTTTAATGCTGATAAAAAAGGAGCTCTGAAGCCAGCGGATATCTGCACAATTCTTTTGCAGAATGAAAATCTTAAAGAGGAAGATGCTATTCATGTAGCCCAGCTTGAGTCAGGGTTGAGGTACAGATGGAGCCGGTCCTAGCTGAAGGTTGAGGAGACAGTTCAGTAGACAGGAGGCTCTGCGGCAACATCAATTTGGCAGGAACAAGTGACAAGGGCCAGCGGCAGTAGAAGTTGCTCAGAGTCTGAGAGAGGAGGATCGAGTTTGACTGCCAGGCATCCTCATGTGCTGTAAAGAAAAGGCTTGAAACCGAAGAGGAAGAAAATATTGTAGGAAAGAGGCACACTGCTAAGAAGCAAAAACAGGTACTTGAAAGACTTGTGCAGGCCAAAAGACTGAAGAAATAAGTTGTGGTTGGTGTGCCAAAAAGTTCAAGTGGTGTCTTTTCCCTTTATTTTCTGCACGGTGCACCAGAATGCTTCGTTTACATGTTAAAATCACAATTTTCTTCTGAGGGAGAATGCTCCCAGATACCCCTGCAGGGATTTTTACATCTTGTGTGTTTGCAGGTCTGTAATAAGTTATATTGTGAATATAGCTGTAACAAAACTAAGCGCTTGGATAGACCAGTAGATCCAGGTCTAGAGCACTGATGCCCATGCAGTGTTATTATTAGGGCTGGGTAAAAAATATAAATTTTAATCGTTTCTCATTTTCATTAACCCAAGAATCGATCTTGCTGTTTTCAATTGATGAATGAACAGAATATTGTAGAGTCCATCCCATCCAGTAGACTGCAATAAGCTTTGTGCTTTACTTTTGATAGGGAACAAAGTCTCAGATTTCATATTTTATTACTATCCATTTCATTATGAAATCCAAAAATTAATACCGCTTTGGTGCTCTTTAATGTGGCGTGACTGATCGCTGTAGTGCCTCAGATCAAGGGAAGCAAGTGCGACGGATCATCTCTTCCGTTTCACTACTAGTTACAGCATGAAATAAACATGAATGAACATCAGAAGGTATGTTAAAACATATAACTTACCGAAATCCATATAATATCTTATGTAATCACTCAATCAGTGTTTCAATTGCAGAAAGACGTCAATAAAACTTGTAAACAATTTTACGTAACGTTATATTTACCTCAGGAAAGCCATTCAGTGATCATAAACTTATTAGTCAGCTAGAAAAAGAACTCTAGAGAGGAGCATTTTGCTAAATATGTTCACCATATTACATATTCATTATATATATATATTTTTTTTACTGTTTTTTAATATTTGATTTGTTTGTTATATTTAAAAAAAACTAATCGGAGTAGAAACAATTATGTAATTATAAGGTTAGTATTATAACTTTATTATTATAAAAAAGTTTTTTAAGCGTTTTTATACAAATCAGTTCATTTTAACCTTCAATATTATATAGATACAATATTATACTGACTCCCTGTATAGTTTACAGCATTAGTTGAGAGATTTCTTTCCTTGAGAAAATTTTCCATGTACTATACATGATATATATACAAATTAATCTATATCAAATTGATCTGAATCGGAATCGAATGGCAAGCTTGTGAATCCAAATAGAATCGTGAAATTTGTGTCAATATCCAGCCCTATTATTGTTATATTATTAGTTTTGTGTATGTATATGCGTGGTATGGAGGCTACAGGCGTACTTAAGTAACACGCCTGTGCCTTATTTTATGTCTCTCTCTCACTCTTCTGGGACAGAATGATCTTTTTTCCCTCCCTTTTCATCTCCCACTTTCCATTTTCTGTGAAAGAACAAAGCAGGAGAAGATCCAAGAGTAAAAGCAGAAACAGAGCCACACAGATTGGCCCTTGAGTCTTGTTTAAAACGCTCAGACAGATGCAACCAGTAACACGCTGAACATGAGACTTACGATATCAGCATTTTATATAGGTCTCATGTATGGACTTGGATCTCTCTTGCTGGCTTGCAGACAAATGTTTAATTCTGTATAGGAAATTCAGTCTTCAGTCAACTGATTTTTATCATACATTATCGTTTGGCACAGTGATATCCTGTACTGTGCATTGTCATGCTACTGATGAGCGTGAGCGTCATGAACGTGTTTCCCCACAGGCCGAGAATGCACTTCACAAATACTGCCTGCGGCCTCAGCGAGGGATTTCAGATCGTCTCTAGCAAAGATAAGGTGGATTAATGTGAAATGAAATCTTAAAAGCTTCTTGTGTGTGGCGTAACACACAAAGACATGAACATACACTCAATCACATGCTAGCATACGCATGTGAGAATGTCTCAATTCACTGGAGGCCAGAGGACAGATGAAGTCATGGATTAAGTGATGTGGGACTAGTAAAGTTTTTCCATCTGTCTATGTGATTAAAACAGGAGTTGAGCAGGCATGTTTGACCCTCTTACATAAGTCTTACATTAATGAAGAGGGATTTAGCTATACTTGTGGTGAAGGAAATTTTATTATATATCAAAAACGCAGTATTGCTTGAAAGCCTTCTTCAGGGTATTAACAAATAAAACTACATACTGCGTTAACCAATAGGTTGTTTGCACATGAAGTCATTGCTGCACCCGAAATGCGGCTGGAGGGCAAGCAGTGATTTTTCTATATAGGAATCCTATCACAAACTCAAAATTCCTATGTTTCGCGTCGTTTATGCTCAATTTATCAAACCAAGAAACCACAATGAGCTTTTATCGTTTACGTAACTTTTTAAATTTAAAAGTTGTCACCTTTTATAGCGTTTTGCGTCTGCCGATACTGAAATGAATATGCTGCTTACCTTTTTTGTTTTTGACTTGGTTAAATAATCACATTCTTCATGGTATCGTTTGCAGGGAAGAGAAGATATTTTATTCAATTGCATGATAATTTGGTGTTTTCAGAATCAATTTCAGAATTCCGTTCACAATGTTGATCTGGTTACCGTGAAAACAGTGTCACGCGCTGCTGCTTCAGCCATCATATGGTAGAAAATGTCCAAATTAAAAAAAAAAAAAATTGTTCAACAAGCTGACAGAAGTCAATCCATTTCTTTGTTGGAAGGGTGTAAATGTAACTGTAGTTTTAATGTTTTCTTTGTAAATATTCACTTTCCATATGACCACGGAGGAGAATTGGAGGGGCATTCAGCGGAGGGGATAGACACCCTTTTTTACAGTCTATGACAGACACCGACACACTGTATTTTTTAATTTTTTTATTTATTTCAACAAATGACAACCAAAATCAAACCCATAGAAGCTTGTGAACAGTTTTGAAGTGGCTGCGTATAAGTTATACTCATTCACAAGCCGAGTGAGAGTCATACTCGCAAATGTAATCTTAATTTTTAAACCAAACATATTACAATACTTTAAAAAACACTCAGCTATGTGATTATTTTATTAGGGAGTGGGTTTGACATTATTAGATTTGCTATACGGCATCTCCCCTCCTCAACCTGCTTCCCTTAGTGTTTTTACCCATAGAAAAGGCAAAAATTGTATTAATTACACCATCCAGTTTTTTCCCTGAATTCTCGATTCAGCATAAATGACCTACAGTGGCGACCTTTTTCACAATCACAACAGAAAATCAAAAATACTGCCCTTATGGTCACTAGCAGAAAAGCAGCGCAATATAAACAAACCAGACTAGAACGCTGAACGCGGCGTGATGGCAGCTTCACATTCTCTATATCTACCTCCTCGATGGCAGTCAAGTCTTTCAATTCAGTAGAAAAATCGCTCCTCTTCATAACATAAAGTTCACGTTCAAAATATGTTGTGATTTTTCTGTTTATAGTACCTTTCTAAACCAGCACTGTACGGACTTTTCCCTATCTCTTCCATTCTAATTTTCACTGCTTGCCCTCCACGTTAATTTTGCGCGTCACCAGAACCACGTAATTGCAAACAACCTATTAATAATAAGAAGGATTAAAGGAGATTAGAAAGAGCTGCACTGCAAAAAAATTATGTTCTTCCTCAGTATTTTTGTCTTGTTTTCCAGTACAAATATCTAAACATTCTTAAATCAAGATACATTTACTGGAGAAGCAAAATTACTTCTATAAATTTAGATAATTAACTCAGTCATCCAATCAAAGTGCGTCATCAAAATGACATATTTTCCACATTTCTAAATTATTACACCAACATCACAGAAAAAAACTCCACAATTGAGAACACATCGACACCAAAACAACATGATATATATTGTACAACATTCTGTACACAAAAAAAAATCTTATTTTTATTTTGCAAATAAACTATTAAAAATACAAAATTCCACTCATTTGTTCCCTTATGTAATCGAATTAGTATTACCACCACTTGGTTTTGTCTGTTCAATGCCCAAAAAGAAAAAAAAAGATTACATTTTATGGTCAAATTAATTAGAATGTTTTGCAAAAGGACTATTTGGATCCTATTTAATAAACTGCTGTGTTCTTTTATCCGCTCTTTTAATGAGCAAGATGTTTCCCAACATTCATTTTATTAAGTTCTCTAGTCTAAATCACATTTTAAAACTTTTTTTTTTTTCAAAATTAATGCAATTAGTAAAGCTTGACTTGGCAAACACCTCTAATTTAACTGCCTGTGTTTTGGAGGATTGAACCAAATTGATCCAATTTGTTCCAAGCACCCATAAATGATCCTCAAATGTATGAATAACTTTTTTTCCCCATCAGAAACTTTTAAAATGAGAGCAGTTGCCATAGCAACCATCCTGAGGGATTCTGTACTGCGCTACATAGATATAGCCAAACATAGATAGTTTTCATTCATTCAAATTATTATTTTTCTGTGATTTCTTAAAGCAAATCATGCATAGATGGTTTGAAAAGAGCACAAGGTCTTTTCATGTGTCAATATATATATATATCTGCATTCTGCAGTGTGATATATCATGCTTTTTTTCTGTACTGTCTTTCTCCACATCATTTGAGCAAAACTTTTACTTCCCATTCCCTGTGCTGAAACATTCCCTCAACTTAAAAGAAGCCTGTACTGAATAAACTCACAAATGTAGTCCAAGCATGAAGACAAATCATCAGGCATTTTCCCCTATGCAGCTCAACCTGTCCTCGGCATATTTAAAGAGCGCTCGGCTGATATTTACACTGCTGAATGCAGTAATGGTTTCTCTCAGGAGCACTTACTGACATAAAGGAGGCTGTTATTGCTGAATTAATAAGCAGAAAATATTCCCACTAAATGCTTGACCTCTCTTGCACACCATCTTCCATGTGGCTCTGTAAAAATTAGCTGTCAGTGTGTCCAAACTCAGCGCGCTCGGCATTTGCAAAAAAGCATTTAGGTGGTTATTGTTTCCTAGATATATGTAGTGAATCACAAAAGGATTTATTGTGACACACTCCTGCTGGGTTCTGTTAATAGACTTTTAGTTGAATGCTCACTAACAGAGCAACATGATTTTTTGTTGTAAATGTCATTTGGAGGAGGGTTAGTCTTTGTTATTTGCTCTACACATAGGTGGAGTTTGGGGGGGATGAGAGACAGTTATGATGTTGTGGTCTTCTTACAGAAGACGAGTATGAATTCCAGCGCAATGCTTTAGTATCTCTGAAAAAGGAGTGCGTGGAAGTGGCAGCTAAACATTAATATTTAACTGTTCTACGAGAGGAATGCCGAACGACCGACAGTAATATCCAGGGATGCAAGCAACTCAACTTTTTAAAAAATGTCACTGTTTTGAATGTAAAATATGATATCATTTACATTTGATTCATGTAACTCATAATTAAATCTGACGAGACAAGAAACGTTTTGCGTTTGCGACATATCAGATATCAGTAAGAGTGAACGTGCATATTTTAAAACAAAACCGTATTTGCAAATAGTTTAAATTGATTAGGCCTACTTCACAACTGCAGAACTTATTTTACAATTTTTACTTTTATTTATTCCATCCCAAACGCAAATGTGAAACTCCGCCTATGGCTCTACACAGTAGTTTGCAAACTAAATTTTTTAATTTAATGAAAACGTGTAAAGTGTTTACCCATGCAAAACTTGTATGTGGTTGACAGGGTGTTGCTAAAGTGTTGCATGTGTTTATAAGATGGTTGCACGCTAGTTTTTGTACTTGTTCCGAGTATAAGCAATATAGTGATGCTTTCCTTAGAAATCAGAAATGGGGGGATGCCTGTACTTTGTGTAATTGCTAAGTAGGTCATTCCACACAATATTGCTTCACGACTCTTGTTAAAACATTCAGATGATTTATGTGGTGCCATGATTTCTGTTACTGAATTCAATTTTACAAACAGATTTGAAACATTTCCTGTTATTGACTGTCCTGAGGAGCTGCCTCATCCCTGCACTGGCTGTCTGTGTCCTAAAGGACATGTAATATTGCAGGTGACATGTTTTGGACATCAGCTGAGGTGTGTGCAGAAGTGCAGAAGCGCTGGATGCCCACACAGTCCGAGAACCGCTCTGACACTATGAAAAACAGCCACGGATTCATTACTCAAGTTTTATTCTTCTTATGTTTTATTCTACTGCTTATTTTTTATTCGATAGCCTCACTGTAAATGGAGATACATTAGAGATGAATCACCTGGATCATTCTGATGCCTTCTCTACCTTTAGTTGTCGTAATTCTGTTTGGTGCCACTAATGGAGCTTTAAATTCATTAATGACCGTAGCTTTAATCAATGTATGATCATATCAGAATTCAAGTCAAGCTTATTTGTATAGTGCTTTTCACATATTGTTTCAAAGCACCTTTACAGAAAATGCTTGTTTCAATTTAGGAAGTATTCTGTTATCAGCCAGAGATGAGTGTGTTAAATGTTAAAGGGTTAGTTCACCCAAAAATGAAATTTCTGTCATAAAGTACTCACCCTTGTGTCATTCTGACATAAACACGGAAGTGCTGAACTGCGTTTACTGCGTCAACTGCATATGAGACTGACAGGGTAGAGAAGAAATTGTTGAATAAAGTAGTTATTTTTGTTTTGTTTTTGCACGCACAAAGTATTCTTGTCACTTCATAACATTAAGGTTGAACCACTGCAGCCATGTTGACTATTTTAACAATGTCTTTGCTACTATTCTGGACCTTTAAAGGGACAGTTCACCCAAAAATGGAAATTATCCCATGAATTACTCACCCTCAAGCCATCCTAGGTGTATATGATCTTCTTTCAGACGAACACAATCGGAGATATATTTAAAAATATCCTTAGTCCTCCAAGGTTTATAATGGTTGTGAATGGGGGGCTGTGTTTTGAAGCCAAAAATAATGCATCTATCCATAAAAAAAAGTGATCCATACAATTCCAGTGGGTCAATAAAGGCCTTCTGAAGTGAAGCAATACGTTTTTGTAAGAACAATATCCATATTTAAAACTCTGTAAATTCAAATAACTAGCTTCCAGCAGACGACCATACGCAGAATGCGCAAGTTGATTTGGGCGAAAAGAGCAAAAACAAAACACCGGTCATGAGTTAGAAGTCTAAAACGAGAAATTTTAAAGAGAATTGTCGGCAGATTTCGATACAAGAGAAGAGGAGCTTAAATTTGTTGCACAGCCCTATTTGTTTGAACTGCGAGAGATGTCTAACATTATTTTTTACTTCAAAATGCATTCACAACTATTATAAACCTTGGAGGACTAAGGATATTTTTTTAAATATATCTCTGACTGTGTTCATCTAAAAGAAGTCATATACATCTAGGATGGCTTGAGGGTGAGTAAATCATGGGATAATTTTCATTTTTGGGTAAACTAACCTTTTAATGTCCATATGGCAGTGAAAAGCAGCCATACATTATGTGGTTAGTTAATGTCATGTATTCGTTAAGCAGACACAACAAACATGTTAGGCATTAATTACAACCTTTGCTCGTAATGATTACAATATAAGGACAATATTACAATATTAGGATAATATTTGAGAGTTTTGAAGTGCCTTGGGCCTTTTGAAATGTTTAAATCCATCCATCCATCCAGGTCTTTGCATCAGAAATGACCACATGTGTGCAATCTGAACATCTCTACAGCTCAGATCTCTGCTGCATAACTAAGACACTCAGAAAAGTGTGTTCATGAGTACTTTGGTAAGTCAACAGGCTCAGAAACATCTCTCAAGGGCGACAGCTATGAAATTAAATTTGAATTGCCGGGGAATCAGTGAACAAACACATATAGATAAGAATACATCTGCTGCAAATGCACTTAGACAGGCGGAATGGATGGATTATGTCGCATATGTGTATTTTGATGCTCGCGGGCTATGGACACGTTAGACTGTTTGGTGTACGTCCAAAAATTACCACCCTTGCTTTCGCCTGCGCTGTCATTATTTACTGATACCATTCAGACGCTCCTTGAAGACTTTCAGATTACAGGAGATTACTGTCTGTACTGACACACCATTTTATGACAGTCTCTTCTCTAGAGCATAAAAACACTGAAAAACCATGAGAAAGTGTTTAGCAACATGACTTCATTTCAATCTCAGTTTGTTCTGGATTTGATAAATGTGTCAAAAATGACCGGACTTTTAAATTGCTTGTAAATCTCTCATTATGCTATGTTATCACCAAATATCGGATTCAATCTTTTTGTCAAATTGTTTTCTTTCAATTACCGCATTTCTTTTTGGATCTGATTGATTGTAGGCCCTAAGCAAGCTTCGAAGCTTAACAAATCATTTGTTTCGAATCAGTGGTTCGGTGCGCCAAAATCCCATGATTTCAGTAAACGAGGCTTCGTCTTATGTCTTATGTTCGTTACTTACGTCATAAGTGTTTTGAAACTTCAATAGTTCACATGACTCTGGCAGTTTGATATGCACTCCGAACCACTGATTTGAAACAAATGATTCGTTAAGCTTCGAAGCTTCATGAAGCAGTGTTTTGAAATCGCCCATCACTAGATATTGTTGAATAAAGTCGCTATTTTGTTATTTTTGGCACACAAAAAGTATTCTAGTCACTTTATAATATTAAGGTTGAACCACTGTAGTCACATGAACTGTTTTAAATATGTCTTTAGTAGCTTTCTGGACATTAAAAAAAGGAATGTTATTGCTGGCGATGAGGGTGAGTAATAAATGACAGAATTTTCATTTTTGGGTGAACTAACCCTTTAACCATTTCATTTTATTAAAGACATTCTACCGATATCTGTATCTACCGATAGTTTTCTCCAATGAAACGGTGAATTGCTTGTGAAGTGACTCTCAGAGCAGCTCTGAAGATGAAATTCAAGTGTTCATGTCCTCATATAGTGAGATGACACATGCAGTCTTGAATTGAAGAAAAACGGATTCCTGCAAAACTAAAGAGTGATGGATGGATGGATGGATGGATGGATGGATGGATGGAACGACGTAAAACATCCTCAAGGTCAGTAAGCATTAATATGAAATTATATATATCACCCTAATGGTTTGTAATAATGGCTGTTTTATGTCTTAAGAGCCTGTAATATCATGGCTGAAGAGCCTGTAGTCTGTAATTCACCAGACCTATCCATCCATGACCTCGAGAACATGCAACCTGCTCAGAGCTGCAGGGAATCGTGGCACGAGAACAGGGAGTGTGAGAGAAAAAGAAAGGATGGCGCAGTAAATCCCAAAGAGGGAATCTGCTGAGAACAATGAAAACCAGATGGAGGTGTCCTGCGCTTTCTGTAGCGAATCGAATGAGTGATGAGAGAGGAAGAGAATGAGAGAAAACGCGTTTCGAGTTGTGTTGTATGGCCCTATCACAGCTTTACTCTAATATACGCTGTCAAATATGCAAAATTACAACATTTAAGCATGCTTGTGTAACATCTAGCTAGGTTTTTATATATTCTGAAGAGTATTCTCTGTGGAACAATTTGAATAATTTTTATTGAATAACATCAATTTAAGTTGTGACTTGTTTCTCACACAATTCTTTAATGGTGCCTTATTATTTTAGAAACCCCAAATGAGCATCTGTTATTGAGATGAATGGGAATGCTGACGCTGATCTTTCTCTAGGTGTTATAGACCTTATTGGGTGCAGTTTTTGTACCAATATGTCAGTCATGACAAATATGTCATGGAACTATGAAATATTTGTTTCCCTTACAAACATTTACTAAAAAAAATTTTTTTTTAAACAATTTAAAATGAACTATCACCGTCATAATCATCTCATTTTATTGTAGAAAAACAGTAACTGGACTAGTGTTTTGACAGAAACTTTGGTTCTATATAGAACCCCATTGAACTTTTTTTTCTGAGAGTGAATAAGCTTTGCGTTTGTGTGCGCCTGTGCATAAGTAAAACAATGTCAATGACTGAGCCAAACACTGAGATGTATACAATCACATGCATTCAAAAAGTATATTCATATTAAAGCACGATAGCTCACACACAGTGTCCTTCAAGAGAAATCTGCAAAAGTCTTTGTTCAGAGGCCATAAAAATACAAAAGTGCTCAGTGCAAAGAGAAGATCATCACCAGTGTCTTCGTATAGATTACACACCTGATTTCATTAGGTGCTGGGCACCAAGGTGCTAGGACCCTTTTGTAATTGCTCTGTTTATTCTTCTTCTTCTCCGAAGTAAATCTCATTTTTGAAGGCCTAAACATGCTTGAAAACTCACAAAACTTTGCACACAAGTCAGAACCGGCGAAAACGTACAACCCGAATTCTGGAAAAGTTGGGACGTTTTTTTAAATTTGAATAAAATGAAAACTAAAAGACTTTCAAATCACATGAGCCAATATTTTATTCACAATAGAACAGAGATAACATAACAAATGTTTAAACTGAGTAATTTTACAATTTTATGCACAAAATTAGCTCATTTCAAATTTGATGCCTGCTACAGGTCTCAAAATAGTTAGGATGGGGGCATGTTTACCATGGTGTAGCATCTCCTCTTCTTTTCAAAACAGTTTGAAGATGTCTGGGCATCGAGGTTATGAGTTTCTGGAGTTTTGGTGTTGAAATTTGGTCTTGCCTGATATAAGTTTCCAGCTGCTGAAGAGTTTGTGGTCGTCTTTGACATATTTTTCATTTAATGTTGCTCTAAAACCTTTATATACCTTTCAGCATTCATAGTGCCTTCCAAAACATGCAAGCTGCCCATACCGTATGCACTTATGCACCTCCATACCATCAGAGATGTTGGCTTTTGAACTGAACGCTGATAACACGCTGGAAGGTCTTCCTCCTCTTTAGCCTGGAGGACACAGCGTCCGTGATTTCCAACAAGAATGTCAAATTTGGACTCGTCTGACCATAGAACACTTTTCCACTTTGAAACAGTCCATTTTAAATGAGTCTTGGCCCACAGGACACGACGGCGCTTCTGGACCATGCTTACATATGGCTTCCTTTTTGCATGATAGAGCTTTAGTTGGCATCTGCAGATGGCACGGCGGATTGTGTTTACGGACAGTGGTTTCTGGAAAGATTCCTGGGCCCATTTAGTAATGTCATTGACACAATCATGCTGATGAGTGATGCAGTGTCGTCTGAGGGCCCGAAGACCACGGGCATCCAATAAAGGTCTTCAGCCTTGTCTCTTATGCACAGAGATGTCTCCAGTTTCTCTGAATCTTTTGATGATGTTATGCACTGTAGATGATGAGATTTGCAAAGCCTTTGCAATTTGACGTTGAAGAACATTGTTTTTAAAGTATTCCACAATCTTTTTATGCAGTCTTTCACAGCTCTGCTCATCTTTAAAAAAATCATCAAATTTGAAATGAGCTCATTTTGTGCATAAAACTGTAAAATTTCTCAGTTTAAAAATGTATGTTATCTATGTTCTATTGTGAATAAAATATTGGCTCATGTAATTTGAAAGTCTTTTAGTTTTAATTTTGTTCAAATTTAAAAAACGTCCCAACTTTTCTGGAATTCGGGTTGTACATCTGTAATGGGTTTCAGAACTGGGTGGGGCAAAATAGCTCGAAATACATTTTTTAAGGCATTTCATTTCATAAAGACATTTTTTTAAGGAAAAAATACATAATACATGTGCATAAGTATGCTGTAAAAATGATTTTTTGAAGCTTTTGTAAATATGTCAGTTTTTTCTATTTCAGAATTTCATGTTTAAATTAATGTTACTCGCCATTTTTTTGTAATTGTTTGTGAAATTTCTGAATGAAAATTCATTCTACACCTAATTCTTATTCAGTGTAACTGTTTTTGAGGTTCCTGCATGTTAAAGTATGTGTCTGGCTGTCGCAGGTGTTTTTAAAGGGCTGTCAGTGTGTCGCCGCTGATGCTCATGACCTCCTCAGCACCTCGAAGATCAAACCAGCCTGGTAGTCGTAGATGAAGAGAGAAAGTAAGAGGACCGGAAGGGATGAAAGAGACTAATGATGTGGGGAGAATGTTGCTCTGTTTTACATGTCTGGGCTGGAGATTTAGGTCAGATGTGGGGAATCACTGCATTCTTCCTTTAACTACATTTCCTAAAATATTCACAGTATTTCACTCTTCAGGAAGTCAAAATGATGTATAGTGACTCTGAACATTAACCTTAGACGAAGTGTTTTAACATACAGAGAAATGACATACTTGACCTTTTTATGCTCAAGTGTTTAATGAAGTCTGTTGCAGGGTCAGAAATGAACTTTTCCATTTATTTGGAATTTATTTCCAGGGGCATTTTTTTTTATTTACTATTGCATAATGTTGTATAATGTAAATATCCTACATAAAGTATATAAATTATTACATTAAAAAAAAAAAAAAAAAACATGAATTCATTACAGGGTAGGGCTGCAATATTATTGCTATAATTAGTATTGTTGATTATTGCTCCTGATATAGTTATTCATGAGTTCACACTTGCAAATAAGTCAGATAAATAAATAGTATGCATATTTGGCGTGCTGTCCGAGGAGAGGGGTCCGAGCTCGGTATTTGGCCCGAACCCAGAGTACTCCCCCCGTATTCTGGTTAAGGAAGATAACCAGGCGAGTGTGAGATTTGGTTTGGAAGATAACCAGGCGAGTGAGAGATTTGGTTAGGAAGATAACCGTGCGAGTGTGAGGAGATGGGGTGGTGGAGGGATGCTGAAAAACTGTCGAGGAACATGGGTGAGTCGACTGCGTATTTAAAGTGTTCTCCACTTATGCTGATTGGGTAGACATGTTGATTACTGATTGCTGACAGCTGGTTGGAACGACGTGATGATTGGAAGGATCATTTGAAAGTGCTCCTCCCGAATTTTGTTAATAAAACATCATTAATGATTATTAATATTGATTAATAGAATACATAAAACAGTTTTTAGGGGGAAACAGCGCATCATATTTTTGTATGCAACAAAGACAAAACAAGTTAAGATCCATTTATTTACACATTAGAAAATCAAGACTTCACATTGGTTATTTAAGCAGCACGAAAAACAAAGAGAATTTCTTCATCACTAGTGACTAATGTTTGTGATTGGTTCTAATGCTCAATTTTGCAAAAATACACAATAACGCAACGTGTGCAGATCTAAATGTAATGCACAATCTACACTTCATTCATTTTCACATTTCACTTTAATTGCGACAGTTGTAATAAACTTAGTTATATTGTGCTGGGAATTTTTTTTTTGCCCCCTTATCTTGAATTTGGGGAGTATTTTTGTTCATTTTGGTGGCATTTTTGCCTCAAATCTCTATTAACTTTTGACCCTGGTCTGTTGTTTTTATTAAAGCATGGATGGGATTCAGGTCAGAAAGAGGTCAATGGCATTCACTTGTGGGAATGAGTAGAGATGGGGCGCACAGTTTCCAAAGTATAAAAGAACAAAGAACATATTGTATGTATTCAAGCCAGTGTTGGCGTGTGCATGTGATTTATGTGTCCAGAAGTGGCTGCAGGTGCACTGCTTCATTACACTGACAATTTTTGTGTAATGCCTGTTTTTTTGCAGGTTCATTTCTATGCAAATACAAATCCATCTGTACTTAAAGGGTTAGTTCACACCCCCAAATACACAAACAAACAAAAAAACTCATATCTGTCAGGATGATGAGATTCTGAGATTGACAGCTCCTCATTGGGGTCACTTTCAGATGGAATTGGGAATGATCCATCTGCAAATACGAATCATTCCTCCAAAATTTGTTGGAATGATTTGTCAGATGGCATTAAAGGGTTAGTTCACCCAAAAATGAAATTTCTGTCATTAATTACTCACGTTCCAAACCTGTAAGACCTTTGTGTTCTTCGGAACACAAATTAAGATATTTTTGATGGAATCCAGCACTTCTGGGTTTTACATCAGAGCGGCGGCTCAGTATTGGACGCTGTTCACATGAGCACCACGACGCGTGCGTGTGATGCTGACACAGGAGCCAGCCAATAATGTGTCGGCATTCGGACGTAGAACCCGGAAGCAATGAACTGTGTGTACTACATGATCAGCATAGGAGACTGTTGAATAAAATTGTTGAATAAAGTCGTTATTTTTGTTTATGCGCACAAAAAGTATTCTCGTTGCTTCATAACATTAAGGTTGAACCACTGTAGTCACATGGATTATTTTAACGATGTCTTTACTATCTTTCTTGGCCTTGAAAGTGGTAATTGCGTTGCAGTCTATCGGAGGCCAGAAAGCTTACAGATTTCATCAAAAATATCTTAATTTGTGTTCGAAGATGAACGAAGGTCTTACGGGTTTGGAATGACATGAGGGTGAGTAATTAATGACAGAAATTTTTGGGTGCACTAACCCTTTAATGCCGTCTGCCAAATCATTCCAACAAATTTTGGAGGAATGAATCGTATTTGCAGATGGATCCTTCCCAATTCAATCTGAAAGTGACCCCGATGAGGTAATATCAATATCAGAATCTCATCATCCTCAGTTGATATGAGCTGTATTTTGTTCCTACATGACTTCCAGTCTGATCTGAAATGCTTCTTTCATGTCCAAAGTTATCAACCGTTTCTCTTTTTCATCCCCCTCTTTTCTAAATTTAATCATTAAGAAACAACATGAGCTGACACATTTTCTTTTAGAAGTGCTGCTGTTTCGGCATGTCTGTTTATTTTAATGTGTGCATCTCATAAAACCTGTCACAAAGTCTTGCACATATTTTACCCAAGATAAAAAGCACTTTGTGCATAAGTTGTTTAGTTATGTTGTTATCTTGAAGAAAATGAAGAGTATTTTTAGGATTTTCTGCAATGTGACTTTCTTTTTTTCTGAAATTTAAGCATATTTCCTCCAATTCTCATTATTGTAATGCCGAAAACATCATGCTTATTACTATAATTATAAAGTATTATTTAAAATTTAAAGTATTTTTATATCATGGTAAAATAGGCTTTATGCTAATGTAATTAAAAAAACTATTAAAGTAATGAGAATTTTTCGAGAATCGTCATTGAGAACTGAATTATGAAGAAAGTAACCATGCAAAAAAAATCTTTTGATGCTAATTTCTTTCTTTCTTTCTTTCTTTCTTTCTTTCTTTCTTTCTTTCTTTCTTTCTTTCTTTCTTTCTTTCTTTCTTTCTTTCTTTCTTTCTTTCTTTCTTTCTTTCTTTCTTTCTTTCTTTCTTTCTTTCTAATTGAACCATTACTTAACCAGGATAATCTCTCCGAGATTAAAAATGTCTTTCAATTTCAAAGGTGCATACATAAAAGCTCTTTTTCCCAGTTCAGTTCTGACAAATGGAACAGAAAGAGTATAACAATTTTGAGACCAAAGGGAATATTTCCCAACACTTTTCTGTTGAATGAGACAACCGAGGTATGAAAAATATAATATGAGGTATTTGATATTTGTTTTTATAGTGAATTGTGACCTGGACAATGTTTTGTGAGATTCACCCTGATATGGGGAAACTGAAGGTCATGTTAGGATTTCTAGTGTCTTGACTGTGTGAAATCAAAGGCAAACACTGCCAGAAACTGAGCTGGAGAGGTTCCTTCTCATCCCACACACGACCTCACAGGCCTGGCAGAACAACAAACATGCACAAACACTCCCGCTCGTATGATAAAACACGCACCGCTGTCACTCGTTCACACACACACAGATCCATCACACTCCTACTGAACACCGGTGCGAATGAATGTCAGGCCCCATACCTAACACTCAAGAGGAAGCAGGGTTGATTTAATGAGAGAGGTTAGGATTGTGTCTCTTGCCTATTTGTAGTTTATTTTCAGCCAGTATTTAGCTGCACTGCTGGAAAAATGAGCTTCTTAGATGTTGCTCTTTCAAAGCTCAGCAGACTGATGGAGTTTCTCAGATGTTTGTCCTAAAATGTATTATTAGAAGTAGATATAAACACTATAGAGACGGTTGTTAAAAGTACAGAAAGCGGCTAAGATGTTTTGATCTTTGAAGAAATATAAATGTTTGATTTTAGTGAGTGGCCTATTTCCTCCTTAAATACTTGAGCATAAAATCATTTACATCTGCATTATTTTCTTTTATCCCTCAGGATTTGACGGAGGCATCGACACAATCATTTGGATTTTTGTTTGTTTGTTTTGTTATAAGAGTGACTTAAAATACTCATTTATGCTCATACAGATGATGTCTTTAGTAGAGCTGTATGATTATTCTAAATAAAACCTGAAATCTCAATATGGCATAGTGTGTTTAACCAATCGCAAAGCCTGCAATATAATTAAATTAATTTGCAAATGTGCTTATTAACAGAAGAGAAGTGTGTGGATGTTTAATGTTTGTGGAAGTTTGATGGTTTAATTTTTTTAAAGGAAGATATTAAGACAGCCATAAAAATTAGAATAATTATAAAATATTTAAATAAAATGTTGTTATACTTTCTTTTCTTATTTTTCTTACTATTTTTGTATGATATATTGCTTTTTATGATATATGATATATATTTTTTATGATATATTTTTGTGATATATTGCAAGTTGAATATGCATAGTAAATATCACAATAGCAATATGTATTTTTGTAAGAATAATTATTGAGACAGCCATACAAATTTGGATAATTATTAAAAATATTATATTTAAATAAAATATATTAGTTTGCTTTTCTTATTTTTCTAACAATTATTTTATTTTACTGTGATATTGCATATTGAATATGCATAGTGAATATTACAATAGTAATAACATTTATTATTTTGTTTTTAGTAATGATAATAATAATAATAATTATTATTATTATTAATAATATTTTATAGCTGTCACGGAGACATAGCCAACACCCACCAACACCAATGCGTCGTCACTAGATCTCCACGCTCCGCCCACTCGTTCACTCACCCCTGAGTACTGATCACGAGCACTATAAAGACTCGTACTCCCCACACTTCATTGTCCGGTCTTGTTAATACATACCTGGACTCCTCGCCCGCTACTTACCCACTACTTATCTGTGTCATCCTGCCGTCTCCACTCCGTCTCCAGTGTCCTGTTCTCCGTGTTCTCCCGCCGATCACTTATCAAGGAAACATTACATTACTCTCCAGCTAAGTGACTTTAACTACGTGCTTGCATCTTGACTCACTCTTTTATTGTTGTCTCCTGTGTTCGTGACTCTGTTAAATAAACACCTGCTTACACTTACCTCTCTGTCTCCGTCTGACAATAGCTATATTGATATACAATCACAAAATATTGGGCAAATTATGCAGCCCTACAAACAAGCACAGCAAGCCTGTCATGTTTTTAATTGCATTTTAAATCACAATTGCAATTTTTTTTTTTTTTCAGATTAGAATTCGCAATTAGAATTTCTCCACAAACCGTGCAGCCCTGTAGAAGCCTTGTCATTTTTACTTTTAAATGAACTAATTCAAATTGTAAACAAACATCCTCTGATTATGTAATGTGCATGATACTGATGACAAGTACAGTAATACAGCAGACAGTTTTTACCATGCTCATCTAGTATGTCTCAGAGCTGTGGTGTATTTACTGTACATGTCCCTTCATGGCACCATAGTTTCTGCTGAAGGTGCAGTGGTTTATTTTGCTGTTCTGCGCAAACGTCAAATGTGATGAAATCCAAGTGCTGATGGTACGTTTTCAAGTCTTCCACACTAACAGATCAAAGTAATCCAATTATGAAAATGAGCTTATTTCGCCCTCTCTCTCCTTTCTCTCTATCTTAATTTAAAGTTGTTCTGGGTTCTCTGAACACTCAGTGTTATCAGTGTGGGCTGCCGATTTTAAGCTGAAGCAAAATCGTCCATCAGTGATCTACCCTGAAATAATGAGCTTGTAAATGCGCAGAGGACGTGAGAGAGCATATGGTGAAAACTTTCCTTCTCTTCATTCATATTTCTCTGTTGTTCTCCAACAGGTTTTTGGAAAACTCTCTGCTCAGTGCCGAGGTGAAAGAGGGAGAGATTCTTCCGCCGACCATCCAGAAGCTGATGAAAGGATACAACAAATACCTTCGGCCTTTCTTTGACAGTGAGGACATAATGAATGTTTAATGCATGCATGTGTATATTGTAGGCGCTTTACTACCTCACATGTTCATTTGAAAACAGATTGATTGATGCTCCATTAAATTATACATTCAGATGTGAATTCTAAATGTAATTAAGCACAGCATCATCAATCAGAAAGGGAAAGAAAGACACTTAGAAATCACTAAGGACACTGTTTCATTGTACATGCAAAACATGTCAACGGTTCTCAGCAGGAATCTCTTTAAGCTGTACTTGACCTGACAGAGAAATCTGACTGTAGAAGAAGACTGTTAATGTTGATGCCCATTATAGCACCTCTTATGGCATCTCTGAGGATGCAGTGCATACTTGTGTTGCATTATTAATTGTGATGACACATGCAATATTCATGCTCACTAGGGCTGCACAATTAATCGAATTTCTAATTACGATTACGGATGCCACGATTTCGTAATTGTTCAAAGGCGCAATAACAACAAAAAATATCCACAAATATCTGCGTGCTTAAAGGATTAGTTCACTTTCAGCCTTCCGTATTCAACGTATGAAGAAAGTGTAAAACTCTTGCAGTTCACAAAGCTTATGCTACATCCTACTTCCCTATTCAACTTATGGAAAAAAGTATAATCGACACTTTCTTCGTAACTTGAATACAGAAGGCGGTCTAGCGGAAGCTAGATATTTTACTTCATAACTTGTTTATATATGGATATTTTTCTTACACAAACGCATCGCTTCGCTTCAGAAGGCCTTTATTAACCCCCCTGTGTGGAGTACGCTTATGATGGATGAATGCACTTTCTTTAGCTCATACTCGTTGATCCCGTTCACTGCCATTATAAAGCTCAGATGCGTCAGGATATTTATTAATATATCTCCAATTATGTTCATCAGAAAGAAGAAAGTCATATACATCTAAGATGGCTTGAGGGTGAGTAAAGGTTGGAGTAATTTTCATTTGAAAGTGAACTTAATCCTTTAAGATGTGTGAGAGGCGAATCATGACTACTTTAGAGTGTAAAATGTCTAACCCAGCACAAAAGGAACTACCAGTGATGTGTAAGTGTACGCTGATTGGTCAAACGCACGTGAAACACCAGCACCCGTCATTTAAAAAAAAAACGTGTACACAGCCTATATATTTATTCCATGAACTAATTCTACAAACATGGAAAACAGTGATAGATGGACCTCTCAAACTTACGCTAAGGAGAAAATCCAGCACGACTTTGAGCGGACCAGGTGAAACATGATTATGTATTTCTGCTCAGCTAGCGACATTGGGCATCAACCACACGGCAAAAGCTAATACTTTTTCATACACTGTCTACTTTCTTTTTATAACAGTTCTATCCAATAACGTATTAGACAGGACTGTTAAACAGATCGTAAACTAATGAAGAAGGAGAATGTGAGCACTGTGTGCTCAGTCTCTGGCTGAGCTGTTCTCAGCACCGTCAAAATAAAAGTCTGCCACGCTGTCAAAAATAAAAGTCACAACAAGAAGTGCAGTTTTCATAACTTCAGAGTTCCTACTGACGGTGCAAATGGCCCTAGAGGAACATTAGTTCTGGTGGCCTAGTTTCCTATAACTAAGTTCCTAGAACAACATGGTGCGAAAGCCCCTATTATTATAACATGAATATGTTTATCTTTTTTATTTTTTATACTTTTAAAGAAGAAACCAATCCATTGTATAGTTGACATTTGAGGCTTAATGCTATAGAAAAGCAATAAAAATTTTCATGAAGAGTGTTTTCAGGTTGGGTTATTTTTTACATAAATATATGGCATGCAGTTGTTTCAAACAATAGTATAAAGCTATTCAAAACATCATTCAATGTAATTGTGATAATCATAATTAATAATCGCAATTACAATTTTAAAGCAGCTGTCCGTAACTTTTTGTGTTTTTATTGAGCAAGTACATAACCAGCCAGTGTTCAAAACTATCTCCTTACCGTAGCTCGATTTACAACAGTAAGCTTGTAATAATGTTTTATAATTCGGGTGGTACTGGTGGGTTTTCGTGGGAAATTCGAGCATGTCGCCGTTTGTCTCTGCGTCATTTTGCCACATCTGTGAACGAGTCCCAGCTAGTAGGCTATATCGCATGTGAGACGGATCATTTATAACCTTTTGTCACAGCAGTTGCAATAATTAAACTTATCATTTTGTTGGCTGATTGTAAGGTATGACAAATAAATGTTAGAGATTAGATCTATAGGTAACGCTAATACACACTAAACACACATAGTCATGCAATGCTGATGTTGTTAATATTAACAATTTGAGAAAGTATAACAATAATAATAATTTGCACAGTTTGACGTGATCCGAGCTAAGCGATCGTTAGATTTAATGCTTTTTTTCCCTCAGTCAGAACAAAAGTGGCAGACATGTTATTTACTTGTTCAAATAACATTTTCCATTGAAAATTCTTAATTTGGTCATACTTCCAAGACTATAATCTGTGATTCCAAAGTACAGTATCCACACCGATGTGGTGATTGACAGCGCTGAGGAGTCGTGCCGAGGCACAATGCACGTAAAGATAATAATTCCGCAAACAACTGCAATTGCAGGTTTCAAACAGAGATGGCGACAAAGAGGCAAAACTACGGACTGCAGCTTTAAGGGAATAATTCGACAATTATGACTTTTGTCATAATCGTGCAGCCCTAATGCTCACGCACCGGTATTATTTTACTAATGAAAATAAACTTAAAATAAATCCAGCACACACAGGTTAGAGAAACTCATTGCTGTCTGTGTGTCTCTCCTTGTCTCCTCCTGTTGCTCCTGTTGTAAATTATTGATGTTTTTCTGTTGCCTCTCCAGCAGTCTGGTGTCTTACCAGCATCACCTCACTCTCTACTCCACTGTTTCTCCAACAGGAATCTATTTTAAAACTGTAGTTTGTCAACTCATAACTTAAAGTCGGCATGAAACAAAAGTTGCTGTAGTCTTTTCTCCCCATATATTCGAGTGAAACGGCTTCTGGAACAACAACAAATGTAGGGCGGGGCTTGATTTTGTCTGTGGGGAATTGATTGGATGGTTGTGATTTGCTATTGGTGGATCTCATGTGAGTGACAGGTTGTCAAGAGGGAGGGGAAGTTATTCTGATTCAAGATTATGAGACACATGAATTTAAAACAATAATGATGTGCTTTTTTTAAGCCATTTAGGAGATAACTATAAACAACTAACAAAAGTATTCCTGTAAACACTAGATCATGGTGCTAGCAATGCCAAATTCATGGGTTTGATTCCCAGGAAATGCATGAACTAATGAAGTGTAAACCTTGAATGCAATGTTAAGACTCTTTGGATTAAAGTATCTGCCAAATGCATGAATGCAAATATAAAAGTAGCTGACTAACTTAAGCTGTTTAATGAGACAAAGCTCCAGTCATCTCCAGTACAGTTTGCAGTTGGTATGAAAGCAATCTGCTGTTGATGGCGAATGATTTGCATCTTTAATGTTCTCCATCACACATACAGTATAATGTATTTCTCACAGCTGCTTGTCTCAGAATAAATTGCTGTTTTCTGCTCACATCCTTCACATCTCTTGCAGTGAATTTGCGGCAGAGAAACACCGTTCTGTATGTGATTTACTGGTAAATCCAAAGGGACAAACACTTCAATAACAGTGAAAGTCATTGCCTAGTTTCAGTGGTAAACAGCTGTTGCTTGTATTCACTCTGATAGTCACGTATTGCGGACCCCAAAGTACAACGTAATTGAATCAGCTCAAATGGCGAAACCAAATGTAAAAACAGCCATAGAAAAAGCAGTATGTGTACAATGTCAACAATGATGAGAGCAGTTTTGATTATTGCCTCAGCAAATATTCAAAATCTTATTGTGTTCCACTGAAGTCATTGCTATTTTTCGTTAATTTGTGCGCAAAAGTGTTCACCACATGTTCACCCAATTCATCTACATGACTCTGACTCAGTGTGTTACGTCGTAAATGTAAAGATTTTAGAAGAAGTAAAACATATGCTTTCCACATTATCAGCTTTAATGAGCAGAGAGTGCAGCGTGGAGTTTTGCTCCCAGGGTTTCCATCTTTAACAGCGTTTCTAAGAATGATTACGTGGCTGCAGAGCTGCGTTACTGAAATGCACATGACATTTACATGCCTTCTCTCCATCTCTGTTCTTTAGATGGTCCTGTCACGGTGGGCATGAGTTTGGACATCGCCAGTATTGATACGATTTCAGAGATCAACATGGTGAGAGGATCAGTGCAACTATTTTAAAATGTGCAAAATATTTTAAATACAGCAGTTTACATGAATAATAACATTTCTCATCCCACACCATTATTATTATTATTATTATTAACAACAGTAATTTAAAAAACAAAAATATTACAAAAAATGAATAATGGAAAAGAAATCATTAAAAAAATTATGTATTATTATTTATACTGATATTTATTTTTTTAATTACAACAATAATGAAAAATAAATAATTATTAAAATATTTATTATTACTATTATTCTTTGTTTATTAATAAATATTGATGATGTTTATTTTTAATGACATCAATAATAAAGAAAATAATATTTTTAAAAAAATTATTAGTATTATTATTTGTTTAATAATAGTAATATAAATAATAATAATTCAAAATGTATTATTATTAATTATTATTATTATTACTGATATTTTAATTTTTAAATGACAACAATAATGGAAAATAAATAATTATTAAAAATATGTATTATTATTGTTGTTATTATTTATTATTAAATATAATATTAAAATTATTCAAAATTTAAATGTATTATTATTATTATTCATTTAAAAATACAAAAGAATAATACTACTAATAATAAATGAATTAAACATAAACAATATTTACAAATTTATTATTATTATTATTATTATTGTTTTTTATTTTTTGTCATCAATAATAAATAGTAAAAATAAATCATAATATTAAAAATATATATATATATTTATTATTAGTAGTATTATTTGTTTAATAATAATAATAATATAAATAATGATAATTCAACATTGATTATTATTGCTTGAACTTAAAGTTAAGGGTTTTCTCAAATTCTCTACCTCAAGTATTAAACTTTGGCTCATCCCACACAGTTTCTAATACGCTGTTCATAAAATGTTTGTATATTTAGCTAAATCCCAGGATGCTCTGCTGTTGTATTACAAGTACTTCATTCCTTCATGATTGTCCTGCATGGTTAAATCCTGTCCGCAGGACTACACGGCCACCATCTTTTTACGGCAGCGCTGGACGGATGAGAGGCTGGTGTTTGAAGGCAATAAGAGTTTAAGTCTGGACGGGCGACTGGTGGAGCTGCTGTGGGTCCCAGACACCTTTATAGTGGACTCCAAGAAGTCCTTCCTCCATGACATTACAGTGGAGAACCGATTGATCCGGATCTTTCCCAACGGAACGGTTCTCTATGCCCTCCGGTGAGGGTCTGTAGCACAGATGTATCGCTGTGAATCCGTTTAAGCGGTCTTGATGTTTTGCATAGTGCTTAAATGTCTTGGTTTGTGGATGTTTGGATTTTTCTACTGGAAAACAAGACTAAGATACTGATTAAGTATAGGATGTTATGCAGCCTGTGCCTCTTTGAATTACATTTAAATATCAGAAATGATGAGGATATCTGAACCTTGTGTTTTCTGTAGGATCACCACCACTGTGGCCTGTAACATGGACCTGACCAAATATCCCATGGACAAACAGACATGCACATTACAACTGGAGAGCTGTAAGAAAACTCCATCTTTTACTGTCTTTTAAGTGTTGCTCTGGTAACAAGCTGATGTTTTTGTGGCTCTTTTTTGTGATATCTGTACTCATATAACTGTTTTATATTTATATTTTATAAGAACATGTTTGGGTTGCACAACTATAGAAGTCGCATTCAAATATGCTAATTTTCCTTGCACTTGTATGCAATGCAATGTGTAGTTGCATAAGGTAATTTATATAAATGAATATTACAGACAGGCAGTCAAAATTGCCCCTGAGAAGCATTTGGCATGATATGTGTGTGACAGCCACTAAATTTGGGTCAATTTTGTGTCCCATGAAACCTGATTTGCTGTCGTTTGGGCCGTAAAGCTGCTGCCTTTATCTTTGTCTTTATCACTCCGCCCGTCTGTCGTTCTCTGATCTTCTCGTTCTTCTTTAGACGTCTGTGAGTTTTGGATGTGGCTCTCTTCCACGTCTTCTGCTTAAATAAGAGCGCAGCGGCATGAAGAGTAGGAGGGTTAGAGGAGGTTCTGAAGTCTCTGCCTGTCTGTCTCAGAGTCGCCCACAATCCGCAGAGGCTTTCTCTAATGACACGACAGAAAGCTGCTAGCGGCCGCCCATGGGAGAATTTCAAGATATGTCGTATCACACTCCACAAATTAAAAGGCAAAATAAGGTTTCTTAATGCACAATCTGAAGCCTACATACTACGTACTTTTCATGACAATTTCTTACACAGAATAAGGCAGTTGTGTGTTTACTAGTCATGTTTGATCAATCAAAGCTTTTCAGTCTTTTGTTTATTCAGCTACAGCGATATGACGCGTTATCTACTTCTGCCGCAGGGCATATTTAGAGTTTCTGCGCAAGAGCGCCCTCTGACTTTCAGATGTTGAAGCATTTACTACTGAATACAGAGCCGTATAGCTCTGACAAGCTGCGCATGAAAAAAAACGCAGCCTTTGCCAAATTGCGTGCAGTTTAATCGCGATAAATTGTCTAGCCCTAATATAATCATTCTGTGTAGTTCTTTTGCCATTATAAGTGTATTTTTCATGAAAATATTATTTAAAGGTGCAATGTGTAAAATTGAGGAGGATCTATTGATAGAAATGCAAAATAATATACATAACTATGTTTTCAGTGGTGTATAAAGACCTTACATTATGTTTTTATTACCTTAGAATGGGCCATTTCTGTCTACATACACCTGTTAAGTAGCCATTTTGCGCAGGCATGTTTCTACAGTAGCCCTAAACGGACAAACTGTGTTTCGTCAATATGATGTTGTTCTTCTAAAACGTTCCTGTTTTTAGAGGCAGCTTGCATTGTCACTATGTTGAATACGCACTTAGTAGTAGTAGTAGTAGTAGTAGTAGTCGTGTGGTTTATTAGAAGCAGAGACCGTTCTTTGTTAGAAGTAAGAAGAAACCTCATTGCTTGACTGGCTACTCTCTTCTGTCTCAGACGATGACCTCTTTGTCTTGTATCAGCCAGACGGCCACTGTAGCTTCTCTATGTGCTCTGAAAGGAAGGGGTAACCTCTGCAGTTCGCAACCTCACCGCTAGATGCCGCCAAAATCTACACACTGCACCTTTAAGCGAATTTTGCACCAAATTCTAACAGATCACACTTTTTTTTTTATCACATGAAGGATCACATAAATGATCACATTTTTCGCAATTTTTCAAACATAATTATTTGCACAATTTTACATGTGAACAGTTCCTTTGCAATTTTAAAGTGTATTTTTCATGCATAGATGATGTAAACACATTTTGCACCAGAGTTTTTCATGAGAATTATTTGTAAAATATTTAATATAAACATTCTGTGCAGTTCTTTTGCAATTTTAAGTTTATTTTTTCATATAAACATAATGAAAGTGCGATTTTTAAGTGTATTTTTCACAAAAAGATGATTTAAGCACATTTTGCCCCAAATTTGAAAAGGCTGGAATTTTTGCAAAGATTTTTTTTTTTTTAATTATCTTTCATAAGAACAGTCAGTTCTTTTGGAATTTTTAAAGGGTATTTTTCCACAAAAAGATAATTTAAATACATCTACTAGTGACGGTGGGCACATTTCTCGCTATAGAAACTTCAGCAAAGACAATAAGCTCAGATAAAATAGCTTCATTTCATAATTTCAACATTTACTATACATTATTAAAATCAAGAGTTGTATTAGTTAACATTAGTTAATGCACTGTGAAGTAACTATGAATGGCTGTATTTTTATTAACTAACATTAACAAACATTAACAAATACATTAACAAACGTATTGCGCATGGTTAGTTCATAAATGAACCTTATTGTAAAGTGTTACCACAAATGTATGTAAGATCCAGACAGGTGAAACAATATTTTTGTAAGTTGGATTCATAAAGACTTGTTTCTGAAAGAATGATTCAGTGATAGACACATTTTTAACAGTAATTTGTTGCCACCTAGTGGCGTAAGAATGCAATCGATACAGTCGTTATTTGAAGTCCAGTTACTTTTGTATACTTCTGTTATAATTGGAATATTTGTCACACAGAAATAATGATACTGTGCGTTTGAAAAGATTGTTTGTGAAGCTGTTTATATCTACACATGACAACTCTCTTCAGAACGGCAGCGCGAACGCAGATTTCAGTGTCGCGATTTTATTTTTGTCAAAGGTTTGATATACATGGGTGAATCATTGTCATTTAGGAATTAGATCATGTGGGTGATGAAATCGAGAATGCGATCTTTTAAAGATTAATCGTGCAGCTTTGTGCACCTCTCTCTCTGCATTGATATCTGACGTATATGAATAGCGCGAGGGCTTTCCAGTGCATTCATTGCTATAATATTCATGAGGTGAGACGTCTCTATTAAAGGATATGCTCCCCGCACTTTGCCCACCCATCACACCAGAACCGTTTTCGGAAACGAAACTTAGAAATCTTGCACGGTTCTGGTTCTTTTCAAAAAACACTACCGGTCCCGGTTGAGAACCGGTTCTCGGTTCCCAACCCTACTGAACACCCAGAAATGGTAGCATGAAGTAAATACCATCACGTGACAATATCCAGCAGGTTGTCACAAATGAATGTTAAACTTGATTACTTGTACATCACTTGTCTGAACGTCACTTGAGGGGCTTTGTTTCAAACGAGGGTCTTTAAAGTCTCGTTGTGTTAGTATCACATGCAGTTAACACAGAACTCACACCCTGCTGTTGTTTCTGCAGCGCTGTGTTTCTTAAATCACAGGTTACTGTACAGATATATAATGTGAGAGTGTCACACAAACAGCAGTGATATAAACACTCCTGCTCTCTTCCTCCGTCATGTGCCATTATTGTCCTCAGGGAGTCTGAGTAACACATGGGAAAATACACATTAATGAACGTCACATGCATCTGGTGCAAGAAAACAGATCTTACAGCTGCATATTATCTGATTACTGTGACACAGCGCCACCAAGAGGACACATAATGATATTACACACTGACACATATGGGCATTTATCTTTGAACAATTACAGAGTTTTCTGATACAGTCACTTACACATCAGTATATGTGTCTATAGATATTATTAATAACTGAATATGTAAATAAATATGAATGAATGCATTCACACCTCAAGCCTGATTTTATGCTCAAATCATTTTGTTTTATTTTGTAGGGTTGTTCACAATGTGGTGACACTTGAAAATTAACCTGCACATATCAAACTCTCTTCTCCTGTTCAACAAATTTCATAATATCATTTAATCTGGGATCATATTTTGTTTTTATATGAAAGTAGAAAAACGTTGGACATTTAGTTTAAAATCTTTTTACTATATTTTTGATCAAATAAATGCAGTCTTGATGAGCAGAAGAGACTTCTTTCAAAAACTTTTAAAAATCTTACCGACCCCAAACATTTGAATGGCTTTTCTGTGTAATACTTATAGTGCAATTTATAAATTATTATGATTCAATGGTGAATTTTGCATGCAATTATGATGAATATGACTGATCTATTTCCCATGTATGAAACTATGATCTTTACATGTGCTGTTCATACTGCCATAATAGTAGAAATGTTTCTTTGTCTACAGGGGGTTATAATATCAATGACGTAATGTTTTACTGGGCGCGTGGAAACGAGTCTGTGAGCGGTTTGGACACTCTGAGGCTGGCCCAGTACACCGTAGAGGATCATTACACCTCAGTGTCTGAGGCCATATATGAGACAGGTACACAAGGCCACAAATACAGTAGTCAAATATCTGATGAGCAGTTTACTAAAATATGCCAGATCATAATTTAATAAAAAACCAAAACAGGTTAAAGTGTCTGTGTCCATGTTTCTTGTTTATGGCAGATTATTGCTGTTATCACTATCCCAGCTAACAGGAAACATTCTCCGAACTTTGGCAAACGTTCTGGCAAGGTTCTCTCAAGTTATGAACTTCTAGTAATGGTCTTCTAGTAATGTTAATAGAACATTCGTTCAAAGTTATCCAGGCTTTAATAATGTTCTCAAAACCTTAGTGCATTTGCGTATTTATACATCATTCATAAAATGTTTTTCTGAAATGTTTTAGTTGGACATTTTTTAAATGTTACTGCTTGTTTCAGAACATTCAAAATTAATGTTCCCATAATGTTTGAAAAATGTAATATATCCTCAACGTTCGCATAACTAAGAAAAAACTGGACATTTTGAACATTCAGAGAATATTCAGAAATTACATTTTTATAACATATTGGGAATGTTAGCAAAATATTATTTAAACATATTTATATAAACATATTTTTGCTAGCTGGGATGATGATTAGTGTGAGTTCAGGTGTGACTCCTGAAAAATAATTTGGTGGATTTACTCCCGTATAGAGGGTATGCGTTGACATCACTTTCCCGCCAGAAAACGCTCCCTCGGCAGTGTAGCAAAAATGAGTACACCCTCCTAAAAGTTACTAAATAAAATGAAATAAAAAATTTCTGGTGTAAGTTTAAGGCAATGTTTGATCAACAGGTAAGTATGTTGAACCAAAACATTTAAAGAGAAGTAATTTCTTGACAATTAAAAGTGTTATATAGCCCACTGAATCATTCTCAGACTTAATGCTGACAACAAAGGAACCACTTGTGAGAGAACTGTCAGGAGACTTATTTCTTAGCACAAAAGAGGACAGTGGTACAAGAGGATTACCAAATCATTGTTTTAAGTGTGAAAATAAATATAGCAAAAGTAACACAGAAATTCAAAAACAATGGACTTGTAACAAGGCCCCTGAAATAATCAGGCCTTTATTCTAAACTTTCATTTAGGGATGAGGGATTTTTTTGCTAGACAAAGAGCAGGAGAAATACCAAGCGAGTGTCTCAGAGCCAGCAAAAGCTATGAAAAGAGTGACTGTTTATCTTACAGAGTAAGATGCAGCCTGCAGAAATAACATGCATGGTTGTTGTTCTCACTGGAGCTACCTACTGTAGCCAAAGCACAATAACGTCAGTTAGCCATTTCCAAAGCCCATATTTACAAAATATAGATTCTGGGAATCAATACTCTGGTCTCATGAGACCAAATCAATTATTTTGGATCTAACAGCATCCAAAATGTTGTGGTGTAGCTAGAGGAGGAGTACAGTGAGAAGTGCTTGGTTCCCACAGTAAAGTTCAGTGGTAGTAAAGCTCTTATATAGGGATGTATGAGTGCTGAAGGTGTGAGGGAGTTGTGCTTTATCAATGCTGTCATGAATTCCCACACCACTGTGTAATTTAATACACAAACTTGAAACAGAAGATGTTACCCTTTCCTCATTCCCTGCATTGTTGGGTATTTTTTTCAACATGACAATGAGGATATGCATTCTCCCAAGGTGAAAAACCTTCTGTGGACATATATTTCACCAAATCTTGACACACTTGAGCACCTGTTGGGGATTCTGTAGAGACGAGTTGAGCAACACTCCACATTAAAGATCAGGGCATTTAAGGAGCTCATCATCCAGGAGTTAAACAGGACAGATGTGACAATTTGTCATGAACTTGTACACTCCATGCCAAGAAGGGTCAGAGCAGTATATTCAAAATTATGTAGGGCGGACTAAGTACTAGAATATTATACATTTGTTGAATTAAATCTAGGCTGTATTCATTTCTGCAATCCTTAATTTAAACAAAATTGGCTAATTTACTTATTTTATTAATGACATATATTTCTCAGTTTCATGCTCAGTTTTCATTCATGCTGAAAACCAGTGCTGCCACTCAGTCTTTTTGCCACTCAGTGGGCGTAACTACAGTCATAACGGTCGACGGTGACGTCACGTGCATACCCTCTATTTGGATGTGGTCATTATTCCCATAATTTTAAGAGTGACATATAGAAACCACTCCAATAAATGATGTTTTATTAACAAAATTCGGGAAGAGCACTTTCAAATGATCCTTCCAATCATCACGTCGTTCCAACCAGCTGTCAGCAATCAGTAATCAACATGTCTACCCAATCAGCATAAGTGGAGAACACTTTAAATACGCAGTCGACTCACCCATGTTCCTCGACAGTTTTTCAGCATCCCTCCACCACCCCATCACCTCACACTCGCACGGTTATCTTCCTAACGAAATCTCACACTCACCTGGTTATCTTCCTAACGAAATCTCTCACTCGCCTGGTTATCTTCCTAACCAAATCTCTCACTCACCTGGTTATCTTCCTTAACCAGAATACGGGGGGAGTACTCTTGGTTCGGGCCAAATACCGAGCTCGGAGCCCTTTCCTCGGACAGCAGGCCAAATATGCATACTATTTATTTATCTGACTTATTTGCAAGTGTGAACTCGTGAACTTCTAAATCTCTGATTTATTGATGGTCTTGAAACAGAAGACTTTTTACTTTAGCATTAATGTTATCACTGAGAAAAAAATTCTTTGATTCTCTTCCCAGGAAATTATCCCAGGCTGGTCTTTCATTTCGAACTGAAGAGGAGCATCCTGTACTTCATCTTGGAAACATACGTGCCCTCCAGCCTGTTGGTGGTTCTCTCCTGGGTCTCTTTCTGGATCAGCCAATCATCTGTCCCCGCACGCATTTGCATAGGTACAGTTATGCATTTCATTGGCTGTGTTATTTTTATTTTGAAAAAATAGTTTGAGTGATCCCCAAACTGTTCCACTAGAATGTTACACTGAAGAAAAGACATGCAGATAAAACATAAATTAGTTACTTACACTAAGTGGAAATTTAATATTTAGACCCTATTTAGACCAATACATTGGAAAGAAAGTTTATGACTCATAAACACTCGGCAGGCGTTTCAGCGAACTGTGTGCTGTCTGTGCTTGTTCCAGGCGTGACCACTGTCCTAACTATGACCACACTGATGATGGGTGCCCGCACTTCTCTGCCCAATGCCAACTGCTTCATTAAGGCCATAGATGTGTACCTTGGCATCTGCTTCAGCTTCATCTTTGGAGCACTGATCGAGTACGCGGTGGCCCACTTCTGCACGCTGCATCATCCCGACTGCAACAACGCACTCATGGTAAGAGAGGCCCGAGGGCTCTGCCTTCATCATCATCATCATCATCATCATACTGTGCTCATCAACATCTGTGGTGTTTTATAAGGTAAGCAGCACTATTAATTCTCCTACTGTACTTGTACTGGGTGTTAAATTTGAGGGTATGCGTCGTCTTGCAGTGTTTCCTCAAATCGTGTGTTGTTGAGGAGAGTGCAGTTCTACTTCACTAAGTCATCAGATGCTCCATTCACCCACTGAATGATAAAACAGGTGAAAAAAAAACCCTGGACGCACACTGAAGGAGGAACCCGAGTCATATCTAAAGACCAGAAGATCACATAGATGCTTTTCACACTAGACATGAAGGAAACATCTAGCAACCACCCAGAACAACTTAGAAAGCGCCTAGCATCCACACAGAACATTCTAACGATCACATAGCAATCACCAAGAACACCTTAGCAATAGTGGTGGATTTAAGCATGTGACGTCTTTAGGGAGAGCAGGAGTGGGAGACGTTCTAAATCAACAGAAATTGAAATTATGGTAAGAAAAGGGTCTAAGCCACCAGAAGCCCATTTTTCCATTTAGGAAAAAAAAAGAGGAAAAAGGAGGAGGGGAAACATGCAAAAGATAAAGGCATGTATGCTGCTATCACTCATATCGTTATAATATTATGCATATGAAGATGCAAAAGCCGCTAAACGCCACCTCCGCACATAGCATACGTTCATCAAATACTTTTGCTTCAAATCCGCTAAATCCCACCATCAGCCCATTCAGAAATGCTAAACACTACTTCCCTTTGTCAGCAAAAGCCTCTAAGTCCACAGAAGAACCAATCGGAGGACGTGAATCGAATAATATGATTTCAAGATGAATGTCGCTGTGCATGTGAGCCGGCTTTCAATTGCAGAGCTGCAAGTTTTGATCATGTTTTGTCCGTCATTACACTGGCAATGACAGGATTTCAAACAGTGTTCCTTTTGCTGCTGTAAAACTGACAGAAACTGATGTTTTGCTATGTCTTGATGTCCAAAAAGGTGGACATAGACTTAACTGGTTTTGCAGCAAAAGACGGTCACAATGAATTGACTAGTATTTTGAAGTGACGTTTTTGAAAATAAGGCATTTCAATAGCTGACTAATAACCTTTTTCATTGCCATTAAATTGAAATTACTGAACCTAATAGGAGCCTGATTAGAAAATGCTCATTTAAAAGAAAACATGTCAGACAGACTTAGAGGTTTTTGTATCTGAACTCTTCATGTAATAAATAAGCTAATATATTACTTATGTTATGCTGTGTTGCTTGCTGTGCTATTACACATAGGGCAACAGTAGTCCTTTTTCTGCTGACATAACCTGAGAGAAAAATGTGATTTTGTAACATAGTGTAACTTTTTTAAGCAAATGTAATATGTCACTCACTTTATTAATGTTTTACAGTAAAGTTGTGCAGTTTTGGGGGATTTATGTTTTTTATTATTATTATTATTATTTATTTGCCTCAATTTGTAATTATTTAAATATATACATTTATATAAAATAGCAACATTTTATGTAAAATCCACTTGAAAAGATCTACATTTCTCAGTTTCCTTCATGGTCATAACATGAACAATATGATTTGGTTTAGTGGAGGATTGCTGCTATCTACTGGAAAACAAGCACTTTTAAAAATTAAAATAACATGATTTTTTTAACTACAGCCACTAGATGGCTGCAAAGGATTACTCAATGGTTTTTCTTTTAGATTTATGTTTAGACATTATAATATTAAAATGACTGTCAAAGTGTAGCATTTTTTTGTACTAAAGTATTTTGCAATTGTCACAATATTACAGTCAAACCTGAACATGCTGTTATGTGTTATATGTGTGTGTGTGTGTTTATATGTGCTCCATTATAGATGTGTTAAAGTGCCACTCCTTCATTTGTGTGTTAAATATGTGATTTAATGTGATTTTTGCACAAGTAAAAACCACCTACGATTTCTTAATAAAATGTCAATTATAGTCTTTATCATTATTGCCATAATCACGGTTATTATCGTTATAATCATTTATTGTTTACATCATCATCATCATCTCATCAAATGCACTATCATACTTGTGGCCTTTAGTTTTCCTCTTATTGAATTTTATTGCTCATTTTCTTTGGTCTCTGTCAGTACGGTCATCACATGCATGACTGCGAGGAGGAGATGAACGGCATCGTCACCACCATCGCCAGCAACTCCTCCCGGGTAAAGAGACGCAAAGACTCTCTGGCCTCGGCGTCCGCGTCCACCACCGCTGGAGAGCCTGGACTCGTGCCCTCCAGCCCGACCGCCAGCGAAGCCAAGACCCCCGAGGTCCCGCCGGAGCTCTTCAGCCGCTGTGCCAAAAACATCTCCGTCTTGAGGAAGATCCTGAGATCAATCAACTGCTGTCACGTGGAAAACCCACATTATATAGACAACTACTCCCGGTTAACCTTCCCACTGTCGTTCGTCTTCATCAATCTGCTCTACTGGACCTACTACTTGTACTTTTAACCAGCGCTTCATGTTGAATCATTTCTGTGCGTTCTGTGTGTGTAAGTACGATAGTGTGCGTGTGTTTGTCTGAAAGACCAATATAGACTCGACAGAGAAGTTAAGATCTATCAACAGCATTTGTGCTATAGTAAATAAAATAGAGCATTTAAAAGCACAAATGTGAAGTAAATCCCTGTTATTATTTGTGCTGTATATCATTCTTGCAGTGGATCACTTTTCAAGACGGATAAACTTACCAACATAATTTCTGAGTTGCTTTTTCTCTATGGAAAATGTCCTTCTGCTTATTGTATGAAAGTTGGTGTGTTTACCAGCTTTAAAATGCCACAGATGCTGTCGACAGAGTTTAACTTGTATTGAACCCGATAAGTGTGATGTAGACGTGTAATATATATATATATATATATCACATCCATATTGTCCCATAGATGAATCTCAATGATAGTAGCATCAGGTCGGACATTTGCTGTGACTGATGGTGATTAAATCCTCTGAATAACTACAGATAAATTGAGAAAAATGCATGCGAGTTGATGTCATTAGTCATACTGGTTAGCATCAGATTACTGGAAGTCTCAGTTTGACTTGACATGTGGAAGATGAACAGACTACATCTTAAAGTTGAATCAACTTTTGATTGAATCAACTTTTGATTGAATCAACTTTCCTCTCCCTTTGTGTGGGCTATTGGATAATGTTAATATTAACCAGTGGTTAAATAGCTATTTAGTCATTATTTTAGGCTGCTGTTGTAGCTAATGCAGCCTGAAATATTGCCAATAATTAACCAAGATTAAACAGAGATAAATCATTTAATGCTGGTGAATGTTAATGTAATAGAGGTTACAGCAATGATGGCAAATGATAGATTTTTACCAAGAAGCGTCACCGCTGGGATACGTGTAGATGCTCTGGGGAACATTTTAATATTTGAAGGTGTGTGAATGTGATTGTTGGAAACTGTCAGTGAATATCTTTCGTTTGTGTACATGTGTGTTGATCATCACTGGCTGTAAGTCGTTGCTGGATGGCTCGACCCGTCCAGAAGTCTAACAGAAATAGTATGATGCAGTAAAATGTTATTCAAAAAGGGCTGATGTCCTAAAGGTGTAGTAGGTGTAGAAGAGAAACACATTTACTCACCCTCAAGTCGTTCCAAATAGGAATTACTTTCTTTCGAATCTCAGTTTTGCAGTCATTTCAAATATGATATGAAATTGTTCAAAGTTATCTGGTCTTTAATAACTAGAGATGCACAATATATCAGCCACCATATCGGTATCGGCCGATATATGTTCATTTTTAACGTTATCGTTATCGGCCAAATAAGAAAATCTGGCCGATATATTAAAGCTGATAAAAAATTGATTATTTCCTTCAGCTGAGACGCTTCAGATGCGCACTGTTCACCATGATGGTTGAATTGCTTGAAATATGATTGGAATCACTTCAAAAAGGAAAATACAGTTAAGTGCAACATACAGCGCAAGTCTGTCAAATAGACTACATAAAATTATAATGAGAACATTATAATTGTGTGCTTGGGCCATGCTTTCTGTTTTTGTAATCAGGCTCTCAAAAATTATATACAGATTTGGATGTAGATTTATTGGCCAATATTGGCTTTCAAATATAAAGAATTATCGGTTATCGTATCGGCCATATCGGTGCATCCCTAGATTACAAAAACATTATTGATACATCGTTCATGAAACGTTTTAGTTCATGTAACATTTTTTTAAATGTTACTACTTGTTTCGGAATGTTCAGAGAATATTCAAATGTAACATTCCCATAATGTTTGAAGAATAAATTGGAATGTTCCCTTAACCTTCGTATGACCAAGAACAGTTTTTTAAACATTTAAAAAACTGGATGTTCAGAAATGACATTTTCATACATATTTTTTTTAGCTTCAGCCCGGCTCAATACGTCTTGACTTGCAATATGTGAATTAAACACAAGCATGAATGAGATTTGAGAGTCGTTGGAGACGTGAGGGTCAGTAAATGATGACAGAATTGTGATTTTTAGGTGAAGCAGACCGACTCTCCTTTAGTACATCACAGTCTGCTTTCTTTCACTTGTGTCCGACTTTTCCACACTGTAATACCTCCTCTTTCTGAACGGCGTGTCTTCCTCGCGTGTCTGTGGTTCTCGAGCATGAGTTACGGCAGAGTTGCAGTGTTGAGGGCAGACCGAAGCCATCGCAGAGTTTATTGCTTCCATAAATCCTCCGGCCTCGGCCTCTTTCTTGCACATTACGGGATCGATTAGGGGCTGTGTAAACTCTTTATGCGACTTTGCTTTAATGATTCATGTTTTGAACCAAAGCTGTTTGTGGACTCAGATATGGACCAGATCAAGTCATAATCACCAAATGCCACGGACTGCATGTGGTGACTGATGCTAAACTATCTGGAATACATTAAATGTCTTTGGGACGTGCATTAAAGCTCTCTTCAGATGGATTGCGTGTCAATGGCCCATACTGTACTGGACTAAACACTTAGGGTTATGGTTATCTAAACTGATGTATTTTATGAAATTGATGCTTGAAAATAAGCACAGGCAGTGCAAACAAGCCACACTATCGCCCCCTTCGGACATGATCCTGGACTCCTGGACTAAGCTGTGGATGCTCACCTTTTCTTTGTGATTGAGTTTTTATTAGCATTTGATGTCATAATGGTCAGATGAATGAATGAATTTTCCTCTCTGGACCTTGTCTAGGGTTTTGAAAACTGGTTTTTCATTTAGGATTGCTGATGCTTTCAAATGGATCTGCTGTTTTCGTAAGCTATGGCTTTTAATCGGCTTCATTTAGATGTTTTGGGAGTTTGCCACTGGCATGCAGTCGGATCCTTCATTTCTCGCCGAATGCCTTCCGTTCAGAGATTCAAACTACAAAGTGCTTGATTTTCAATTTAATGCATGTTTCTGTACCATTTTGGGGTAATATATTACATTAATATTGACATATTTATGGGACTTTTTTGTGTTGATTCATAGGTTGTTTTTAATTTGGCAAGTTGCAATAATACCTTAGTTAATTATGCATATCAGGGTTATTATAGTTAAAACCATAAAACATTTTTAGCACTTAAAATAAAATAAACGTTAACTGAAATAAATTAATTGTGATGGTTTTATTTTAGCTAGTTAAGGCAGCATTTCACATTTTGATTTAGTTTAATGTGATGTACTAAAATAAAAATTAAAAAAACTATATAGAAATGTTAAAAATTACTAAAATATAAAATTAAAATGAAAACAGAAAAGAATAAAATAAAAACTATAATAGTATTTTAATGAAGCTGATGCATATTCAGAATTCATAGAAAATATTTTTCTTTAATGATTCCTGTTGTAAGACACGTTCATGAACCTTTAGATTTTAATTAGCATCCTTGCAAAGTATAATTATATTTACACCAATATTAGAAAGCAGCTTAACACACTCCATGTGAAATCTTCATGTATTTATGAAAATAATTAATCTCTGGTCTGATGACAGTGCCAAACAAGTAAGCCAAAGAGTTCACAAGTCTAGAAATCCACCTTTAACAATATAACCTGTTTGTTTAGCTCTTCTATTCAAATTATAACCTGCAAACTGACACATATTTGATCACTGTCCACATCTTCACCTATTTTCCCATCATTTATATAGTTCCATCATCACTTTATCGATCATAATGACATCCCAGTGAATTTCAGAGTGTTTCGGGATTCTGATCTTGCAGATACAGTCTGTTTGTGTTGCTGAAGCCGAAGTCCTCGAACATCCTGATGTTAATATGTGTGTATAATGTAACATTTGCATATAGACAACGGAGGGTAATAGAAGAGCGACTGTAAATACTGCATGTTTACTTGATGTTTACTTCATGATGCTAATAATGACGCTACAAATTATAATTCAAATAAAGACAAACAAGAATCCATGAGTGATATTTTTCTTCCTGAGCATTTTCTGCAGATCAATAGATGGAAGTTCAGCATAAATCAGTAAAGAACAACAACGCTGTTGAACGCTCTGTCACACGCTGAAGAAGATATTATCATGACAGCGTTATAATAAGCTCGTCATCATCATATTTTAATGTGTATTCACTAACAAAACCCCAGATGGGTGAGAAAACACTAAACCCCTAAACTCATTTTGTGCGTCAATCACCGGTGGGCAAAGAATGCTTGTGCTTTGTATAAATATACATGATTACACACTTAATTCCAACAAACGAGAAAACGATAAACCCCTAAACTCATTTTGTGCGTCAGTCACCGGTGGGCAGAGAATGCTTGTGCTTTGTATAAATATACATGATTACACACTTAATTCCAACAAATTGTTTGAATGTTTGTTCAAAGTGCTGTAGAAAGTTGAGTTAAAAGCCATTATCGGCTGGATTGTGATATGGTATATATATATATATATATATATATATATATATATATTTAAATATGGGCCATAATGGGTGCAAACTGCTGTCCCACAACCAAAAAACACATTTAAGTATTCAAATTTTAGATGTTTACTATATCCTTCTATTATCTATTCTATTGAATCCCACAATAATATTTTAAATATCAGTAAGCTTATTTTAATATGTTTTAGTAGTGTTTTAGAATGCAAGTTAAATTCTGTAATGTGATGTGGTTGCTACCAACACATTACTGTCACTACCGAAAAATGTGCAGTCACAACCGAAACATGGGATGTTTTGTATTGAATTATCAACTAAGATAGTGTTTGGTTCAATGTATATTCAGACTAATGAATCCTTAACTTTGGAATCAGTATGATAAACTTTATGCCTTTTACAAAGAAAAATTGGATTCAAAATACAATAAATCTTATAAATTACACTTGAAATATTGCTAAAATTGTAATTGTTATTGATTTACCTGTGAAAACTTTTTTTTTAAAAATAGCAAAAAATATATTTACAAGGTAGATGTAAACAAAATCTTAATAGGTCAATGTAACCCTTGTTATTAAATTATGTATTATTGTGTTTCAGTAGTGACAAATTTCGGGAGAGAAAAATATTCCAAAACTTGCTGAAAATACAATATGAGAATGAACTGCATAATTACTAGAAAACCTTGGATATTATACAATTTGCATACATACAAAATTTGTGGAAAAAGATATTTTGACAGAAGTGAGTACACCCCTCACATTTTTGTAAATATTTTATTATATGTTTTCATGTGACAACACTTAAGAAATGACACTTTGCTAGAAAGTAAAGTAGTGAGTGTACAGCTTGTATAACAGTGTACATTTGCTGTCCCCTCAAAATAACTCAACATACAGCCATTAATGTCTAAACCGCTGGCCACAAAAGTGAGTACACCCAAATTGGGCCCAATTTGCCATTTTCTCTCCCCGGTGTCATGTGACTCATTAGTGTTACAAGGTCTCAGGTGTGAATGGGGAGCAGGTGTGTTAAATTTGGTGTTATCGCTCTCACTCTCTCATATTGGTCACTGGAAGTTCAACATGGCACCTCATGGCAAAGAACTCTCTGAGGATCTGAAAAAAAGAATTGTTGCTCTACATAAAGATGGCGTTGGTTATAAGATGATTGGCAAGACCCTGAAACTGAGCTGCAGCACGGTGGCCAAGACCATACAGCGGTTTAACAGGACAGGTTCCACTCAGAACAGGCCTCGCAATGGTCAACCAAAGAAGTTGAGTGCACGTGCTCAGCGTCATATCCAGAGGTTGTGTTTCAGAAATAGATGTATGAGTGCTGCTAGCATTGCTGCAGAGGTTGAAGGGGTGGGGGGTCAGCCTGTCAGTGCTCAGACCATACGCCGCAAACTGCATCAAATTGGTCTGCATGGCTGTCATCCCAGAAGGAAGCCTCTTCGAAAGATGATGCACAAGAAAGCCCGCAAACAGTTTGCTGAAGACAAGCAGACTACTGGATTACTGGAACCATGTCCTGTGGTCCGATGAGACCAAGATAAACTTATTTGGTTCAATTCAATTCAATTCAATTCACATTTATTTGTATAGCACTTTCAAAGCAACTTTACAGAGAATGCATGTCAACATTACAATTTAGAGAATGCAGTTAGCTAACAATGTAATAATTTAGGCAATTTAATTTACAATCACTGTTAGCAGTTTAATTGAAGGTAGAAGCAGTGAGCTCCTGGAAATAATGAGTTACATATTAACAATAATTAGGATATATAGAAACTTGGGAATGTGCATGCTGATCCAGATGTTGCGTCATCTGAAGTCCTCGCAGGAGTTGGCGCCGTCTCTTCACAGGTCATCTGAGGTCTTCTTAAGAGGCTGGATCCAAACTGAAGCTGATGTACTCTCTAGCCACCTCAGGACGGGTGTCCCGAGATGAAACAGAAAAGCAAATGGAGAATAATTAGCATAGCTGCTGTTCATAACATTAAGCATAGATAGTCATGTGCAATTGATCCGATATGAGATGCATTATGTGAATGCTTGGCTAAAGAGATGCGTCTTTAATCTAGATTTAAACTGGGTGAGCGAGTCTGAGCCCCGAACATTATCAGGAAGGCTATTCCAGAGTTTAGGAGCCAAATGTGAAAACGCTCTCCCTCCCTTAGTGGACTTAGATATCCTAGGTACAACCAGAAGTCCAGATTTTTGTGATCTTAAAGAGCGTGAAGGATTGTAGGGCCATAGAAGATCGGTTAAGTACACAGGAGCTAAACCATTTAGAGCCTTATAGGTCATTAGCAATACTTTATAATCGATACGAAACTTAATAGGTAACCAGTGTAGAGATGATAAAATTGGTGTTATATGATCATATTTTCTTGACCTGGTAAGAACTCTAGCAGCTGCATTTTGTACTAATTGTAGCTTATTTATTGAGGAAGCAGGACAACCAGCTAGTAATACATTACAGTAATCTAGTCTAGACGTCATGAATGCATGAATTAACTTTTCTGCATCAGAAATAGATAACATATTCCGTAGCTTAGCAATGTTTCTGATGTGGAAGAAGGCTGTTTTTGTAACATATGAATTATGAATTATTTTTGAAGGACAATATAACACTATATATTTGCTGTCTAATATAACACCCAGGTCTTTAACTGTCGAGGATGGAGTAACAGTACATCCTTCTAAATGCAAATTGTAGTCTGAGAGATTCTGTGTACAGGTTTTTGGTCCAATAAGTAATACTTCAGTCTTATCTGAATTTAATAGAAGAAAATTACTAGTCATCCAATGTTTTACTTCTTTAACACACTCTGTCAGATTGGATAATTTGGAGATGTTTGGAGATGTCGTGATGAAATATATAACTGAGTATCATCAACATAGCAGTGGAAACTAATTCCATGTTTTCTTATAATATCACCAAGTGGCAGCATATATATTGAAAATAGCAGAGGGCCTAACACAGATCCTTGCGGCACTCCATAATTTACTATTGTTATCTTAGATTATCCCCCATTTAAATAGACAAAATTATGACGGTCTGATAGATACGGCCTAAACCACATTAATGCCTGTCCCTGAATGCCAGTGTAATTTTGTAGTCGATCTAAGAGTATTTTATGATCTGTAGTATCAAACGCAGCACTGAGATCAAGTAACACTAGTATTGAGATACAGCCTTGGTCAGAAGCTAGAAGTAAGTCATTTGTCATTTTAACGAGCGCAGTTTCTGTGCTATGATGAGACCTGAATCCTAAATGAAATTTTTCATAGATAGCGTTTTTTTGCAAGAAGGAGCACAATTGGACCGTCACCACTTTTTCTAGGATTTTAGACATAAATGGATGATTTGAAATGGGTCTGTAATTTGCCAATACATTTGGATCTAATTGTGGTTTCTTAATGAGAAGCTTGATAACTGCTAGCTTGAACGGTCTTGGGACATGACCTAGAGATAAAGACGAGTTAATAATATTGAGAAGACGCTCTTCTGCTACAGGTAACAACTCTTTCAATTCTTTCTTTGATTTTGAATCATAAAATGCTGTCAAAGGTTGTAAAAGGTTTTCTCAGTAAAGAAATTCATAAAGTCATCACTACTAAACTGTAATGAAATGTTTTGTTCTGGTGATGTCTGTTTATTTGTTAATCTAGCCACTGTACTAAACAAGAACCTTGGATTGTTTTGGTTATTTTCTATGAGTTTGCGGAGATGCTCGGCCCTGACTGCTTTTAGAGTCTTTCTATAATGGGATGAGCTGTCTTTCCATGCGATTCTGAAGACCTCTAAGCGAGTTTGTCTCCATTTGCATTCTAGATTACAAGTTTCTCTTTTGATAGCGTGAGTAATACTGTTGTACTATGGTGCAGTATTTTTCTCTCTAACCTTTTTTAATCTTATGGGTGCAACAGTATCTAATGTACTAGAGAAAATGGTGCCCATACTGCTAGTCATTTCCTCAAGTTCATTTGTGTGTTTAGGTACAATGAGTAGCTGAGACAGATCAGGCAGGTTATTTGTGAATTTATCTATAGTTGTCAGGAAAATTGTTCTACCTAGTCGATATCGCGGCACAATTTGACAAATATCATCAGTATGCAGTACGCATGTTACAAGGTAGTGATCAGTGACATCATCACTTTGCGGTAGAATTTCTATATCGGTAGGTTTGATTCCATGTGATATAATTAAATCTAGTGTATGATTAAAACGGTGAGTGGGTCCAGTGACGTTTTGTTTGACCCCAAACGAGTTTAGTAAATCTGTAAACGCAACCCCTAACACATCATTTGTATTGTCTACATGAATGTTAAAATCTCCAACAATCAGCACTTTATCAGCGTTGACCGAGAGAAAGTCTGCAAACTCTTTTAGGAAATCAACATAAGGCCCTGGAGGTCTATAAATGGTAGCCAAAGCAAGAGATAGTAGTGACTTTTTGCTTATATCTGAGAATGTAACATTTAGCACAATAATTAAACCTGTTTGTTTTAAAGTTAAGAATATCTCTATAGATTGTTGCAACACCACCGCCACGGCCAATCAGACGGGACTTGTTTTTATAACAGTAGACAGGTGGACTAGACTCATTAAGACTGAAATAATCATTTGATTTAAGCCATGTTTCAGTAAGGCAAATTACATCAAGACTATTATCTGTGATCATTTCATTTATAATAACCGCCTTAGGTGTCAGCGATCTAATGTTTAGGAGCCCTAGCTTTAGAAATTGTTTTTGTTCAGTAATTTTGCGAATTTCTGGTTTGATCACAATCAGATTTTTTCTAGATCCTTTATTTTCATTGTTAAACCTCACTATTCAGGGAATAGACACAGTTTCTATAGACTGTACTACACTCACATTTCTATCAATTAAGTTGGCAGAACACAGACTGTGATTTGAGGTTTGACTTACTAGTCATACGGTGCAAAGCGTCTTGGAGATGTTCTCCGATTCTGCTGAGGTGCAGGCCATCAGGCCATCAGGTTCAGATGGTGTCAAGCGTGTGTAGTGGCAACCAGGTGAGGACTACAAAGACAAGTGTGTCTTGCCTACAGTCAAGCATGGTGGTGGGAGTGTCATGGTCTGGGGCTGCATGAGTGCTGCCGGCACTGGGGAACTACAGTTCATTGAGGGAACCATGAATGCCAACATGTGTGACATACTGAAGCAGATAACGACCCCAAACACACCTCCAAGATGACCACTGCCTTGCTAAAGAATGTCTCTAGACCTAAACCCTATTGAGCATCTGTGGGGCATCCTCAGACGGAAGGTGGAGGAGCGCAAGGTCTCTAACATCCACCAGCTCCGTGATGTCGTGGAAGAGGACTTCAGCGGCAACCTGTGAAGCTCTGGTGAGGGTTAAGGCAGTGCTGGAAAATAATGGTGGACACACAAAATATTGACACTTTGGGCCCAATTTGGACATTTTCACTTAGGGGTGTACTCACTTTTGTGGCCAGCGGTTTAGACATTAATGGCTGTGTGTTGAGTTATTTTGAGGGGACAGCAAATTTACACTGTTATACAAGCTGTACACTCACTACTTTACATTGTAGCAAAGTGTCATTTCTTCAGTGTTGTCACATGAAAAGATCTAATAAAATATTTACAAAAATGTGAGGGGTGTACTCACTTCTGTGAGATACTGTATATATATATATGTGTGTGTGTGTGTGTGTGTGTATGTTAATCTCAACATTTACTAATACATTTTTAATATCAAAGTTGTATTAGTTAATAAACAAAGGTTAATAAATGATGTAAATATACATTGCTTATTGTTAGTTTATGTTAGTTAATGCATTATCTAATGAGACCTTATTGTATAGTGTTACCGATAATCATGTGTGTGTTTTGCTGTTTGTTTATCTGAGTGAAGAATGATTTGTTCAATTAGGTCTCTCCTCAGATCATGGAGTATCAATATAATTTAATTGGATGTACATGACTGCAGCATCACTCATTATGCCCAATTAAACACTAACAAGATTGAATAACGATCTTGATAATGAGCATAAAACTGTTGATATTATGCGTATTGATGTCGTAATCACATTATAGACAAACATCACCTGAAGAATCATTACTCTACTGGATTTTAATTATGAATCTGTTGATGAGCATCACTGAGTTTGATAAAGACAGATGATCTCGTTTACTGCGTTTGTGTTAATGTGACGTTCAGACGCACAGGCGTGTGAGTCTCATATTTGGATAGAAGCTCAGATAATTTGATGGGATCTTATTGGTGATTTTTCTGTCATGGGCTCTGTTTACTTCCTGTTTTGTTCATGAATCTTTATGTAAATCTCTCATACTGATGATAACTGGAGCTTCTTCAGTATTTTTGCCTTGTTTTCCAGTAACATTCTTACTGGAGAAGCAAAAATGACTTAAAATGTATATAAAAAAAAATAAAAAAATCTTCCAATGGTGTCAGAAAAACATCATTTTTTGCAGCTCATTTGTTATCTCTGGTTGATTCTTTCTGCTGCGGTACAAAATGAAAAGCAGCCAAAAGTGCCTAATCAAACACTGTGTTTCTGGAAGGCACTCAGGTCAGCAAATGAAATCAATAGACAATTAACCCCACTAACACAAAATTATTCCCCAGCCAGTCAGGCAGATTGAGCGTCTGTGTCCAGCAGGTGGCGCCGTTCACTCACAGTTCACTGTGCTGCAGTAAGATTATGATTCCTCAGGCTTCAGCCTAATGCGATTATGAAACATGATTGTACACGCAGACGTCCACTGCAGTCACTCAGACCATGAGAAACGCGACTGAAAACATCTCTGAGCATTTTAAGCTGCTTACATTCCCAAACTCCATGTTTGAATTATTTGACACATCTGTGTGGATTAAAGCTGTATGCCGCAGGTCTGCACCGTCATCCTTGCTGTGGTGCTGTTTTATGTTTCTTTGTGGATCCTGCAGGACTTTGTGTAAATAATTTGTTGTTACATGAAGCTTTCAGATGCTCTTCAAACAACCTGTACATCGGTGTTGTGCGGAGGTGTTTTAAAATGATCCTCAATTTTTTTTATATACTGTATATCAAATGTAAATTTATGTCTGTTATTTTATGTCCGTTGTTCATAATTTTCCTGGTTAAATGAACATTACATAAAAAAGAGAGACCAAATCCATTTTTTTTGTTGTTGTTGCAATAACTATGTAATGTTTTATTTATAATACCAAGTATAAATTTAATCAAGTTAGTGTTTTTACGCATTTTTACATTTATTATAAATAATAACTAAAGGCAGAAACAATATATGTGTGTGTGTGTGTGTGTGTGTGTGTTCAGCTTTTCTTTTTAATAGTCAACTGATTTTCAGCAGTCATCAAGCTTGTACACATTGGTCACAGACACAAAGATGTACCTTTAATTTCCCCAAGCTGATTGCTCTCTAAAACCATTTTAAGTTTGATTTTGAGTGACATAAAGCAGTGAAATGGCTGAGTTGTTTACTTACTTTTTAATTAGTGTTCCCATTAATGGTATCGCTTTCATTCAGGCTGATAAGAACGCGCTTGAAAACAAGATTTATCACGTGAACCAATCATATCCAACCATAACCGATCATATCCAAACAAAGCGCGACGGAGGCATTGCCTCCTCTCACGTGACTTTCCCCCATTCATTTTTCAATTACCCCCCCACTAAACCCACGGCACACATTAGGGTGTCTGTTTAAAGTCAATGGGGACAGAGGAGGCAAGCCTCCCGCTGTAACTTCACCTGCGGGTGTCGCTGTTGGACACTGTTACTATGCCCTATAAACTGCTGTAATGATCAGAAAGCAGCATCAGTGTCACTGCTAAACATGAATGCTTCACTGTGGATGGATTGCTGATGATAATAATAATAACAATAATAATAATAATCCATCCACAGTGAAGCATTTGTGTTGTTGTTGTTGTTGTAGTTATTATTATTATTATTATTTGAAGTATTGGTATTAATGCTTTATACAGTCTTTGGATTGGTGCAACTCCCAATCAAGATACATTTGCCTGAGAAGCTAAATTAATTTATGAAGGGCCCTATTTTAACAATCTAAGCTCATGGTCTGAAGCTAATGGCGCAGGTGCACTTAGGGCGTGTCCGAATCCACTTTTGCTAGTTTATCGACGGAAAAAATGGTCGGTGCACCAGGTGCATGGTCCAAAAGTGTTGTACCTAGTCTCTTAATGAGTCATGGGAGTGTTTTGGCTGTAATATGCAATCAGAGTCTCATCTCCCATTCCCCTTAAAAGCCAGATGTGCTTGCTCCATGGCGGATTCGGTATTTACATGGTGGAATATAGACACCCTCAACCTGACGAGTCAGTTTAAATACATGTGTGTATTGCCACGATTGGTCAAATAATCAGCCAATTTAATTTGTCAATACTGCAAATAGGTAATTCTGATACATGCAATGACTATCAATTATGACATGTAAGCATTTTTATCTTTATGTACACAATAATAATCTTTTACATTGTAATCCTTTTATTTTTTAATATTTGGCATATTTGTGTGCTGTAACAAGCAGAGTGTACGCGCGTTATTACTAACACGCCCTTTAAATAAAAAAATAAAAATACTGCACCATTGACTTTAGACCAGGTTTCAGTTGGTCAATGACGCAGTCGTTTTAAGTTGGCTCAAAATAGCAACACGCCAACAATGCACCTGAACACACCTTGTTTTCAGACCAGCACGCCCATGGGTGAACAGATGTGCACGAGTGCATTTACTATTTAAACAACGTGGTGCTGGATGTGAAAATGATTACTGCGTCGGGCTGAAACTAGCAAAAAACACTGGTGTTGCATTGCGCCGGGCGTATGATAGAGACCTAAGTCTTGTTTTCTGTTAAAAATGATTAAAATTGAGTGAATTTATGCTTGAAACGAGAAAAAAATATCTTGTGGCCTAATGGATAGAGAGTCGGACTTGTAACCCAAAGGTCGAGGTTTCGAGTCTCAGGTCCGGCAGGGATTGTTGGTGAGGGGAGTGAATGTCCAGCGCTCTCTCCACCCTCAATAGCACGACTGAGGTGAGACCCCTGAGCAAGGCACCGTACCCCCAACTGCTCCCCGGGCGCCGCAGCAATGGCTGCCCACTGCTCCGGGTGTGTGTGTGCACTTGGATGGGTTAAATGCAGAGCACAAATTCCTAGTATGGGTCACCATACTTGGCCACATGTCATGTTCACTTCTCTTAATTAATTTGAATATTGTTCTTAATATCGTCAGTAATTTTGCTTCTCCAATAAATGTATCTTGACTTAAGAACGTTTAGATATTTGTGCTGGAAAAGACAAAAACAAAATACTATCAATGCATGACTTAGTTTTATATTGTACTGTTGTTTCTCATTCAGTGATGTATTTCATGCCGTTCATTCTTTCTCTTCGTTTTTTTTTTCTTTCTATTTTTTCTGATTTTCACATATTTTTTTGCTTTAAATGAAAGATTCATCACAGAGCTGGTTGGTTTGTTCAAGGCTTACACAAATCTCCCTGTGGAGAAAATGGTTTCAGAAGCCAGACCGCTGAAGAAGTGTGAGTAACTGTTGTGCTGTGGATGACGACGAAGAAGATGATCCTGGGGTTTTGTGCGGTTGTGCCTAGAAGCCCTTAATCAATTAGAGTTCAGAACATGAGAACACAAATACTACTGTGATGCCCGTGGCTGCTTTCATTGATTCATTTATATATCTTTCATCTGTCTGATGAGTCATGAATGATGTCACACACACAGATAACCATGAACACTCAAACACACAGCAGACAGGCTTGTATGAACACATCGCAGCTTATTCTGGCCAATAAGCACAGACTTGACCTGTAAAGTGTCCATTCATAGTGCATTATGTTATAATTTTAATGCAAGACTTTTAGGATTTAGAGACCCAAGCATTGATATTTTTGATGCAAACTTAACTTTGTCTTAAGGAAGCATTTAGTTATAAAAACCATTTTGTTTAAATTTGCATCAGGGTAAAATTTGGAAAAATGTGCAAAATTGAACGCTGGGTGTTTAGGGTTGCAAAAATTCACTACTATTTAAGTTAAAACAACTCAACGCACAAATGCATTTGATATATATTTTTACCAGTCATAAAAAAGTTTTGACCATTTTATATACTATTTTACAGTCAAATGTGTATTTGTATATATGTATCAACTATTTTATATACTGTAAAAAATATTTATTTCAACATATTTTATGTATAATATAGTAATTTTATTTATAATATAGTCTGCATGTTGCTCAAATGACCTAAGAAGAAATATGGGCGACTGCTGTGATACTTTAATGATGCTTTTTTTTTGTCTTTATCAGAGCTATCAGTCTCCATTCACTTCCATTGTTTGGAGAAGAAGAACACTTGAGACATTATTCAAAGCATGTTCCACAGAAGAAAGTAAGTCATACATGTTTGGAACGACATGAGGGTAAGTTTTATTTTTGGGTCAACTATCCTTTTAACAGTGAACTAGTTTAGTGCCATAATAAGCAATTTGCCTTTATGATATTTCAGACGGTGTAAAACTGTGACCTTTCATTGACCTCTCACGCTCCCAGCTTTGACCTCTGGTGGATATGACCTCTGCTATAGTAGAGCTAAAGGTTGCCTGGTCAGAGTTATGTCTATTAAATAATTGATACTTTTGATGGTACTTTTATTATTTTTGGACAGGCAGAAATTCTGAAAGTCCTCTCATGCTAACCAAGGCTGCATTTATTTGATCAAAAATACAGTAAAACTGTGAAATATTAATTTATTACAAATTAAAATAGCAGTTTTCTATGTAAATATATTGTAAACTGTAATTTATTTCTGTGATCAAAGCTGAATTTTCAGTCTTCAGTGTCACATGATCCTTCAGAAATCATTCTAATATGCTGATTTGCTGCTCAAGAAACATTTCTGATTATTATCAATATTGAAAACAGAAATTCTAATCTTTTGCTACACATACAGTATTCTGAGTTCGGAGTTTCATATATTTTAGATATTTCTGCTTCTAAACATCATACAAAATAAACATGAACTGTGATTGGTCACTTTAAAAACTCCTCCTGTATAAATGGGCAGCTCTTATAAGTCATTAAAGATTCCGATTCAGGTCTTTCACACACATATGAACACGGAATGATTGTGATAATGTTCATTGCTGGAGGCACAACAACAGTCATTAGACGGCGGTGAACGTCAGATTTAGTTAGAGATGCTCTGAGCACATTTGAATTCATAGTGGGTCTGAAGATGCTTAATGGATATGTGTTTACTTTTCCGTCTGGAATGATCGGAACATCCAGTAATTCATTAAGTGGAAACTCCGCATGAGTATTTTAAACGTGACTGAAGAAACCAGACAGACAAAATAAATATTTATATATGAAACTGATGTTTGGAGCATTATGGTATGGGATATCAGCACTTGCTCATGTTGTGTAAACCACAAACAAATACACACATGAACATACACAAACAGACTGTTCCAAGACCCAGTGAGCTTCCTACATAGACAGCATTTTAAGGCATAGTGTTCATAATGTAAAGTTAAAATGCATTGTGACAAGTTCAGTGAAACTAACTTGTCTGTATATTATATATATATATATATATATATATATATATATATATATATATATATGAATCAGTAAAATCTTCTGCTCACCAAGGCTGTATTTATTTAATAAAAAATACTGTATTATTGCAATTTAAAATAGCTGTTTTCTATGTGAATATATTGTAAACTGTAATTTATTCCTGCTCAATTTTCAGTATCATTACTCCAGTCTTCAGTGTCACATGATCCTTCAGAAATCCTTCTAATATGATGATTTACTGCTCAAGAAACATTTCTGATTATCATCAATGTTGAAAATGTTGCTTCAGATTTTTGTGGAAACTGATTTTATTTTTCAGGATTCTTTGATGTATAGAAAGTTGAGAAGAACAGCATTTATTTGAAATACAATCTTTTGTAACATTATAAATGTCTTTACTGTCGCTTTTGATCAATTTAATGCATCCTTGCTGAATATAAGTATTATTTCTACCAAAAAAAAAAAAAAAAAATCATACTTACCCCAAACTTTTTAACAGTAGTGTAGGTTTCATTAAATACAAAAAAAGTATATGCTATGTGCTATTTCACCCATCATGTGTTTTAGTTTAGCAACGTCAAACTCATACTGAAATCAGTTTCCACTGCTCTTCAGGTGTTGAACACTATAAGCTGCTATCTATGTGTAGAGCATGCTGCATTGAAAGGATGTTCCCTATGTAGGCAACCCCCTAAGTTTTGGAACAGACCCATCAACAATTTAGTCCACTTTTTTCATCCAAGGCTTTTGTCTGTTCTTTTTGTAAAAGTGAAAACAGGCCCCAAACGCTCAGGAGAGAAGCACTCTGACAGAGTGCACATCTCCTGATAAAAATATCCCAGCATGCAGTGCTTGTATACGGCTGTGACCCCAATGAAGAATGACAGTGCACTAAAAGCCCATGCACACGAATCTAAACCTAAGCTCTAAATATAAAGACGTTTACGGTTCATGAAAGTGTCAGTGAATGGTGCGAATGCACAACACCTCATGCAATAAATGTGCATGTGCAACACAAACAAGATTCCAGTGAGTATTTCATCTATCAACACTGAAATACAGTCAGTCAGAGCATGTGATGATATATTACTGCATATCAGGGTTGCCAACTTTGGCTTCCTGGCTGGAATGAGATTTTGATGACATTCATTTTTATTTTCATCTTAATACTTAATTATTAAGGTTAATTTTGTATAAGATACAATTTTTAGAAACAGCTCAGCTAACAGGGAATGTTTTCAAAATGTTCTGGAAAGGTTATGAACAAACGTTCTTCCAATAACATTAATAAAATGTTCTTTCAAAGTTACCTGGTCTTTAATAATGTTTTCTAAAAGTTAACAAAAAAACGTTATTTAAACATCATTCATGGAACAAAAGTGGCATCAACATTGTACTTGTTTCAGAACGTTCAGAGAACATTCAAAAGTAACATTCCCATAATGTTCGAAAAAAGGGAATGTTCCCTTAACCTCCGTACGACCAAGAAAAAAATGTTATTAAAACATTTTAAAAACTTGAGGCTACCAGCAATATATATATATATATATATATATTATATATATAGAGAGAGAGAGATTTAGTATGGTGGCCTGAGAGCGTGAGTGTTGGCAATGCCATTCTGTGCAGATTTTGTGAGTGTGAAATGATGCAGAAATAGAAACTAATGCTATTTTTAAATGGCCTACTTTAGACTTTGTAACTAGTGCATGACATCCAGCCAAACACTGACCCTTCAGCTATATCCATTCTTTTAATTCTGACATTGAGCTGGTGTTCAGGACTTTAACCGTTGCGTTGACTCTTGACCAGCGTACAGCAGCTGTCCTGAGCTCAAACCGTCTGCAGCGTCAGGTCAGCATTCACATACACATGGCAAAGTGAGAGAGGGAAAGGGAACAGAGGCCATTTAATTCCTCTGACCCATTAGTGGGTCATTGACATAAGAAACTGAAGCAGTTTGACGAAAGAATCGAGCACAACAGACTTGACCTGCTGATTCACTGATTCTCACTCTTTCTGTCTCTTTTCATTCAATCTGATTGCTTCTTCTTCTTCTTTATAGCTGTTTTTAAAACCAGTAACGTTTTCTGTACTGCAAACAAATAGTGTTCTTCCTCACCAATGTAACTAAACACTCTTAAATGTCAAAATGAGCCATGCTCTATAGGAAAACTTTCTGACGCATAATATGCAAATTTTTCTTTTTTTTTTTTTTTTGGCTTATTTCAAAGGCTGATTTCATGCTAGTGAATCAGAATGGTTCTTTTAAGTGAATCAATACCTTAAAGTCTCTGTGCAGTATTGTACATTTATATTTGTTCATTTATCAGATGCATTTATCCAAAGTAATTACAAATGAGTAGCAAGCAATTCTCGAGAAGTGCTAGCAATCTAAAGTTTCAAACATTGTCTAAAGTACAAGTTATAGCTATATATATCAAACTAAAACAGTATAGCTGTACTGTAGTGACTATTTACACTCGACAGACTACTTTTAAAGTAGCTTCTTCAACACTGATGGCTTTCTAATTCCACTAAAACGAGTCATGGTGGTTTTCTCTGCTGTGTTGGTATGAATTAAGGATGATATTTTTCATTTTCAATCTATGTGTATACGTCAGAAGTGTGTGATGTTGACACAGCTGCATCTCGGTCCATGTATGTCTGTAAAGACCCACCGTGGCTTCTGACCCAAACCGTGACTCAGTTTCCCAGAGAGAGAGAGAGAGAGAGAGAACTGGACTGAGACATCGGTCATTACAGTTTAACCAGTTCAATCCCGTTTCATTGCAGTGTCAATTATAATACAGTATATATAAGATGATTCAGTCTCCATCTCTGAAATGAAGCAGAGCACAACAACACAAGACACATTGTAATTTTGTTCATTATTGTTTGTTTTGCTGTCTTTAATATGACAAATTTTCCACATTTTTGTCTCTACAGGTAAACATCCAAAGTGAACATACTGTATGAAGGTGCATTTTACGCTGAAGTAAGAGAAGTCACACAGATTTGTAAGTTTGTATGCGTTTTTATTTCAATCATTTGCTTCACTTACAGCAGTGAGGATCAGACTAAATCTACATTCATTCATTTACCAGATGCTTTTGTCCACCAAAGTGAGAAGAATAATACAAACCAAAACAATTCATCTAAGGAAGCAGAAGACTGAAGTAATATGCTGAAAAATAATAATGTTATTTTTTTCCTTCTATCTATAAACCTTGTTTTATTGCAGTTCCTAATGAAGTTACCAGCCAACTTACAAGTACTTTACTTTTATTTACTCTCCAAAGCCAATTCTTATTTTATTTGGCTTTGGTTGAGTGTAGCTATATAGAGTCAGGTACTTTACGCTGGTGGTCCCACGTCCCACAGTGCAGGTGCCTTTCAGCGCAAACACACCTTGCAGCTGCTCACAGGAATACGGAGGTTCCTCTTTCCTCTGGTTCAGTCACTCACACACATCTGTTTGCTTTGCACATTTCTTCCACACCCTCAGTTGTTTTTATTCTCTCTTACACACCCTGTTTATTACAATCTCCTCCAGTGCCTCTGCATCAATATGTGTGTGTGTGTGTGTTCAACCCCAGGTTTTTCCAGGGTTGTAGTAGCAGCAGTTGCATTGTGGGATTGCGTGCCCTTGCCATTGGGTCTTTACTGTGGTCAGGGAAGATTCTGAGGGACTCTTATGGTCCTGATCCAGTGAAAGACTCCAGCCGGAGCAGATGTGTGATGGGAAAACAGCAGAACACAAACACAGCAAACTATGACCCAGATCAACCAACAGAGCTACAATGTTTGTACGGTTTGGAAAGATAAAACAATAGATCTAGTGGAGAAAATGAAGGGGTCTTAGAATTATTAGTGGAATATGCACTGAAAAAATTGGTTGTAGAAGCAATTTCTGGTAAAATTCACTAATATTTACAAAGAAATTGAAGGTAAAACATTGAATTTCACGAGTTCGTTTCCTCGTAGAATCTTTAAGCTAATAAGGTTAAACGTATTTGGCTTGCTGTCCGCTGTGGAGGGGCTCAAGGAAGCTGCTTCAACTCGAGCTTGGATATACCCCCCAGGGACTACTAATGCCTGGAAGAGGAATACGATAGATGAGATGCCTAAATTATGTGGTGGAGTTGGGGAGGTGGTAACACTTTAGAATACTGATCCTTCATTAATGAATAACTACACAGGAACAAATGAGCAATGCATTATTAACACTCTAGTAACTACTGTTAACTAACAAGAAACTCTCATTAATGAATTAGTAAGAAATAGTGGTGGTGGTAGTTCACTATTAGCTAATCAGTAATTACCTTTTCTTTCATTCCTCCCAGAGAACTACTAAGAGCTACTATATACAGGTTCATAATTAATGTGAATAATGCATAATGTATAATTAATTCTAAAGTAAAGGTCATGGTAACCCACTAGTAATGACTGAAGTATTACCAAATACTTCAGAAGGAATTACTAATTATTTGGATCAGTATTCTAAAGCGAGAAACGTGATAACTCTCTAGTAACTACTGAAGTCATTGTGAGGTTTTTGTACAGTTTTGTACAGTAATTCCTTCTGATGTATTTGGCAACACTTAAGTAATTACTAGTGGGTTACCACGATCTTCACTTTAGAATACTGATCCAAATAAGTAGTAGTTCCTTTAGAACTATGTAGTAACTCTTGAGTTATTACTATCCAGTACTTTACAAAAACCTCAAAAGTTCACAATGACTTCAGTAGTTACTAGATAGTTATGTTTCTCACTTTAGAATACTGATCCAAATTTTTTGTAATTCCTTCTGAAGGATTTGGTAATACTTCAGTCATTACTAGTGGGTTACCATGACCGTCAGTTTAGAATTAATTATACATTATGCATTATTCACATTAATTATGAACCTGTATATAGTAGTTCTTAGTAGTTCTCTGGGAGGAATGAAAGAAAAGGTAATCACTGATTAGCTAATAGTGAACTACCACCACCACTATTTCTTACTAATTCATTAATGAGAGTTTCTTGTTAGTTAACAGTAGTTACTAGAGTGTTAATAATGCATTAGTCATTTGTTCCTGTGTAGTTATTCATTAACGGAGGATCAGTATTCTAAAGTGTTACCGAAACAACTGATGCCAGAGCAGGGTGAGTAGCTGCTTATATGCTCTGGTCGTTAATTGAAAGATTAGGGTTCCCTCTTTTTGAAATTATGTTTGAATTTCACTAATTGAAAGATTAGATGGGTTCACTCCTTTCAAAATTACGTTGTGAACTTCACTAAATGTGACATTTTGGAAGTAAAAGACTGAAATTTTATTTTCTACATCAGTAATCTTTGCCTTATTTACAACTTTGAAAAATCATTTTTAATGTGTTCACTTAAAGGTGCAGTATGTAAGATTTATGTCCGCTAGAGGTCGCTAGAGGCCTATTCAAAACAAAGGCGTAGCCTGATGACGCCAAGTTTGAGTGCGGAATCTTGGGACATGTGGTCCTCACCTCAACGGACGGTGCAAAACAATAGGGATAGGACTCGGGAAGAAATCATGTTCATGGATGCGATTATCAACGTTACTGTAGTATGAAGCAGAGCAGGACCGAGTGTTGTGGGAGCTGAACGAGGCCTCTGGGGCGATTGCGCAACACACGCCGCGAGCAGCAGAACTTTTATTATGACACAGTCGCCGGCGCTGCTTCCGCTTTTCCGGTCATGAGTATGAGGTAACACAGCTCTGTTTATCACATACATTTGAGAGTGTTGAAAATGTTATAACGTTACTCTGTGCGTTTGCTCGGTGGCTGCTGTGAGACACCTGTTGCACACTGCAGTAAGATAGATCGATTTTAGAATATCATATTAAATGCTGGATGGCTTGTGTTGATAAATGGCATGCAATTAATTTTAAAACATATTGTATGATGGAGAATTCTGTATTACTGTTACTAAAAATAAAGCTGCATCTGATTATGCTATGTTAGCTACTTCACAAAATAGTGTTGCATGAGTGTCAATGCATGGCATGAGTACCATAAAGCATGGTAAATCAAGAAAATTAGATTTAAACAATAAGACTAAACTTGTTGAGCTATATAACAACAATTAGTTTTCTGTTTATAAATATATCAAAACAGTTGTTCCCTTGTCTATTAAAACGTGTAATATATTAAAGCGTCTTTGGTGTTTCCATGGTTTTTACAAAATAAAACCGGAAACCGAGGGTAACGCGAGTATGACGCAACTGGCAGACGACTCCTCACACGTCCCGGAGACTTGGTTAAAATTGCAATTTTCTCACGATTTACAAATAGTTGGAAACATTTGGGATATTGTAAGTACTCAAGTGAACAAAATATATGGCCTAGTGGTTTTTGGATATTTTACGGCAAAGATCTTACATATTGCACCTTTAACGTGATGAACTACATAGGTAAAGTCTTAGTTTAGTTAACAAGTTCGTTTCTATATGTCATGCTGAATTTTACATAAATCACTAGCAAATGCTATTTATCATGTGAATTATATTATTTTATAATTAAATTATTACATTATTTTTTTAACCCAGTGTTTCCCAAACTGTGAAGAAACTTCAGAGGGTTTGAGAGCTGATAAAAGGCTATTCATTAAATAAATCAATATTAATTACATTAAACTGATTTAAAATTAGTTAAAAATAATGTTTTTAAAATAAAAATAATCAAAGTAAAACATTAAAAAAATATTAAATATTTTAATTGTTTACCTGTTTGTCATGTGACCATTAACCGACATCAGAGAACCATGACCATGCAAGCGTGTTGTTAAATTATTGAAATATTCATTTAAAATCTCAGGTGGACTTCAAGGGGTTTGGATGACAAAATCTCTGTTTCAGCCAGTCACGGCATTGCAAATTTGTTCAGATTTGAGAGATTTGGTAGAGGAAAAGTTTTCAGTAAATAACTTTCAGTAAATCTGACTGTTCTTCACACAAATCTCTCACATGACTTCTGAAGACTTTGAATATAGCACACAAATCATATGGACCACTGTTGTTATTATTATACTTCTGTGGTGCTTATTTCCATTTTGAAGCTCAACGCCATCGCTATTCATTTTTATTGTATGGAAAATTGTGCTGAACATCTGTTGTTTTCACAGGAGAAGGAAAGTCATACAGTTTCATACACTGAACAAAGGACGTCTCTTCACCATGATGGTCATGCTCTGGGAAAGCTAGAGACCAGAATGCTGTGAAACACTGTAAAACTCACACATCTGACAATATGAGGCTTCAACTGATGTGCCCTCTTAATAGAGACGCCGTCTCGCCCTCCTAACCTTCAGACAGCTGCGTAACATGGCATGAAATCTCCTTCATGGGAGAACTCCACATGGACCCTCCATCCAGACAACATCTAATTATCCCAGCCGGATCTGAGCGAGTTACGGTGGCCCGGCCGCTCCCGCTGAAGGCTCGTGTCGAACAGGTCAGAATCCAGTGCAGTTTCCCCGAGGGGAAAATAAGACAACAGCTCTCGTTATTCGAGCGGCTGTAAATTGTGCTGTTGAACCTCCTGATGTGAAGCTTCTGCCTCCGTTAAATCACATCAGAACTGTAGCTGACTTCAGTGAAGAGCATCACTGCACCAAAACAAGGGTTTCTTTGCAAGATAGAAATGGGTTAAAAAGAAAATTTTAAAGTTGCAATTTGTAGGCATCACCCTGGTTCCCTCGACACACACCCAATAGGATTTTTCACATAATGTACATACATTTTTTAATAATAACAATAATAATTATTATTATTGTTTACTGATATAATATTAATCATGTGATATAATATATCATAAAATAATTTAATAAATATAAATTATTATATATAATATGTCAAATATTATTATTATTATTATTTACTAATATAATATGAATAATGTATTATATAATATTATATAATATATAAATTGTTATTGTTATTATTATTGTTATTAATTTAATATAATTGAACAATATAAAAATGAAACATATGCAAAGATGATTGTGCATAATGACTCACGGATGAAAAATTCATAAACATAATTTTAAACAAAGAAACACAGTGAGAACCAAAAATGATAGATGCTATATATATATATATATATATATATTGAGAACCAATAAATTTAGGTCATGATTTAATATATAAAATATTATTTGTTATATATTTTTTATTATTTAATCATATAATATTATAACATAATTTAATAACCAGTGTTGAGGAAAGTTACTTTTAAAAGTAAACTAATTGCATTACTTAGTTACTTTTTATGAAAAGTAATACATTACATTACTTTTGTGTTACTTTTTCCTCAAAACAGACCAAAAAAACTACAAAAAAGTTCTATTTCTGGGAAATGTGAGGCTTTTTCACATCAAATGTGAAATGAATAAACCTCAGGCTGAAGGAAATGCAAATTCATGCCTATACAGAGGGTGCCGCTTTAAACAAACCTTTCAGATGTGTACTTTACTCATTACTTGAAAAAAGTAATCTGATTTCATAACTTGCAATAATATAACATGCATTTACCAAGAAGATTTTAAAGTGCATGCATGAAGACTAAAGCCTGGTTCTGTCCTGTTGGTTACAGTGTTCATGAGGAGCCAAACCACAGTTTTTTGGTGAGGTTTAGAAGCTGGTGGTCTGTAGACTCGCCCTGGTACCAGAACCATGTGAATGAGGAGCGGATGGCACACCAAAACAGATCCTGGATCAGACACAGCTGGTGCCCACTTCCACACAGTGACATTAACAGCCTTCTTGAGTGAAAACACTCGCTCTGTCTTTCTTTTTCCTACCATGTTCTTATTTCATTTTTAATTATGAGCCCATTTATTGATTGTGAAATTAGTTTGGCTATAGGAATAGTTCCTCACTGTTGTGTTCTTCATCAATGTTCTTGATATTTCAGGAAGTGACAGTGTCTTGTGTGTCCCGCTGCCCATCTGCCCTGAACACGTGTTCATGTGCACCTGCCAGCACCTGTAATGCATGTCCTGCTGATTCAGAGTCAGGAACAAGTACACTCATTAGGTCAGACGGGACTCCTGATGTGTCAGGACGCCCTCCAGAGCATTTGAACACCTCTTGAACACCTGATGGCTCACCTGTGCAGAGGACACGGCTGTTTACTTGTTTGTTTGCTGTGAATGCTTCCTAATTATACCATAACGAGGGTTTATAATTGTCACACATCTTTTCTTATCCAGTAAAGTGCAAGATAAGCATATGATGTGTGTTTAATACAGGAGATTGGGGGCAATTGTGACTTCTTTTTTTCATTTTCTCACATATAATGTATTACTGGTCACTGTTTGACTGAAACTATGTATTGTTGCAGATCCAGATGAAGATATTTACTTGCCAAGGCCATGTTTGGTCAGTTTTCTTTCTTGAGAACTGTTCATTTTGACCCTGGATTCAAGTAACAGTTTCGTATCTCATAATCTTGAATTACCTTCAAGACACACAACTTCAACTTCTGAAATGTGAATCTCCACCTGTGTTTAATCTGAGACATTGACTCACAGTCTGTAATTCTCCATCCGTTTATTTATCGCTCTGGTGTTTAGGGAGGTTTGAATGCTCTTTCTTTACCACCGAGAAAATATTTACTCAGTTTCAAGAGGCTGCTGAAGATCTCTGCTTCTCATTACGGGAGAGACGGACTGCATCTGTGCGCCTGCTCTTTACTCTCCATTTAAAGATTCATCATTTCAGATGATGATGTCAAAGCAGCGTGGCTCGGTCTCACGAGGGAAGATTATCACGTTCCAGCACCGAGGTGAATCTACATCTGTCTAAACATCTCCAGGCAGAAACCTGAAAGGAACGCAAAACCCAACCATGTTTTTTATTGCTTGCCTTTCCCCAGAGATCCAGAGGAAGAAAAAGGGAGAGATCATGAGGAATTGTCAGTGGTTGAGGGGAAAAGAGCTGCCTCATGTTTGGCTGTCATGCAGTGAAATATGAGAGACTCTGGGTTGGTCAGCCGGTCAGGAAGCGCCTCGCTTCAGAGTAAATAATGAGAGCAGATTCAGCGTGGCTCGAGGGGAAGTTTGTCTCGCTCTCGGCTCTATAAGAGCTGAAGCAGCTGCTCGAGCTTCTGTCTCACAGAGACATTACCCAGCTGACAGGGAACCTTCTCAGAACGTTCTCTCTCAAAGTTATGAACAAACGTTCTTCAAGTATTAATAGAGCTTTCGCTCTAAGTTGTCCGGTGTTTAAAAATGTTAGCACAAAAACATCATTAATGAAACGTTTTAGTTGGCGTTCATCTAACATTTTTTAAATGTAACTGCTTGTTTCGGAATGTTCAGAGAATAACATTCCAATAATGTTTGAAGAATGATAAAATGGAATGTTCCCTTAAAGTCCCTTAAAGTAGTGAAAATCAAGTTTTTAATGTTGTTTATATGTCTATGTGGTGTTTTTAATATGCTTTAAGACAAATTCATAAGTCAACACCACTGCTGAGGATTTTCTTTAAAACTGCAGTGATCTAAAGACGGTTTGAAATCGCTGCTGTTTCTTACGTCACAAACTACCTTGTAATCACGTCAATGTGCTGGTAGGCTTTAGCATATCATTCCCCTGAAGCAGGGGAGCCTCAAGAAGCCAGGTTATCCCGGTATATTTTTCTGTTGATATGAAAAATCGGGTAGATTTACTATAGCGGGTGTATGATGTATATTATGATGTTATGATGAACTATATGCCTTTCTCCACTTCTGAATTGTTCAAAGCATTTCTAAGGATACTGATTTTTAGAAGGCAGCTGCCTGACTCCGAGATTGCGAACGGGAACATGGATTGCGTAACATTAGCAGCACATTATTAGCTGTTTGATAATGTAGTCGAGCAAAAGGCTAATCATATTAATTACCGTCATGTGTCCGACGTTGTAGAGAGCGATACCATTGTGCAGCGTTCACCTCAGTAAGTTGACCGAGTGGATCTCTGAGCTCGTGCGAGTGAGTGGAGGCGGGGCTAATTAGCATATTCAAAGATCCACGTATACTAAATGAAGCAAGGGTGTAGAGTTACATTCAAGCTATTTTAAGGCATGAAGAATTTTTTTTTTTTTTTTTTTCACAGGAAAATTTTTAAATGTCATTTTGGTGATCAAAGATGAGTTTTAAAGGATAAAATGATTGACTAGGGGGACTTTAATGTTTGCATAACCAAGAAAAAACACTTTTAAAACGGAATGTTTTTATAACTTAATGGGAACACCAGCAAAATGTTCTTAGAATAGGTACAGTGAACCAATTGGATAAAGATATTTTACAGTGCATAGATTATTTCATTACCATCATGCTGTTTCAGGATTGGACTTAATCTGCTCTAAGAATTTACTCAGAGGATGTGAGGGAAAGATTTTTTTCTGAATGTAAGCCCATTTTAATTCCATAATGTGACATTTGAGAAATATCTGTGCCTTTGTGGTATTTTTTTTTTTTTTTCCTTGTCAAAAACTCGCTTTGTGAAAATTGAATTCTGGATGTAACGAGACTTCAGTCAGTTTAATACAAGGTCTTGATCATTATTTGGGCTTTAGGTCCAGATCCCGCTATGTTCCTGCTGGATTGTGTTGATGTCCTGCTCAAGTCCTTTATCTCCACTCCTTTTCATCTGAATGGTTGTCAGAGGATAAAGAAGACCATTAATGTACCTGGATATAAAGGTAAAACATTTCATTGCAAATTCAAAATGAGATGTGCTGCTCTAGTCTTTTCTGTCTCTGATGACGAAGCAACTAGTTGACGTCAATCTCAGTGTGGCATTCAGACAGTTACAGAAAGAGACAATTCTTTAATGAAAAAATTCTTTTTTTCCCCCCTTTACAGGAAAATACAGAGCATTTACCTTTCATCATATGAGATAAGAATCTTAAAGGTAAAATTACAATTGTATGAGGGACAAAACCCCAACAAGGATTTGCTGAAGTGCTTGTGGTAATGACATGAAGTGTGCAGATGTATGCCAGTAATGATGGTAACTCATAATAATGGCATAAGAAATGTGAAATTCCACATCGCCACGCCTCTTTAGACTAAATAAGGAGAATTGCGGTCATGTGGGATTTTGAGCCAATAAAATTACCGAGAAAGTTTGTTCGCCGGGAGGGACAGTTATAAATCCTGCTATGGCGAAGGCATAGCTTATGAATATTAATGACCGCATGCTGACGAAACCTTTCGGGAACGGCCAGTCTGTTAGCCTAATTATTATTCATAAGCCATCCCTTCACCGTAGCTCCCACCCACCAGCCAATCAGGTCGGCCTTCTGGGAAACGTCGCAGTTCGATATTGAATATTCGTAAGTCAGGCCTTCAGCATAGTAGGACGCGACGCCGGGAGGAGGAACGCGTGTGACAGGACGCGCATCGCTAGAAGTTACTTCATCCACCAACAGCAACCTGTTGACAGCAGTACATACTTGCAGAAGTCACTCAAACTGGCTCTAATGCGCAGAAGTGCGCGCTTGAACGCGGAGACGCGCACTGGAACAAAACTTTTCTTCACTTTGGGATAATAAGGATGAACAGAAGCGCGTGCGATGAGGATGCAAACCTACATCTAAACTGGCGAATGATGCAGAACTGGTAATATTTTGTCACTGATCATTAGGGACCAATAGTCCTCTGTATTTGATCTACCCTGAGATGATCAATAATTGTATCCCGGATTGGCTGGAAGTAACGTGACAGTGCGCTGTATAGATCATCCTCAAGTGCGCAATGAAGGTGCTCCTCGTGCTGTGCGCGGCGCTCGCGGGCTGCTGGAGAAGCGCGTGCAGCAACAGATACTGTCCTGACTTGATGATTGACAGCTGTCATTGCACTTCAGAGAGATCAAAAGAGTTTAATAGGCAGAGCGTGCGCGTGAAGGTTGTGTGTGATGATGCGGACCTGATGGAAACCATGCAGCCCAGCTCTTTACCCAACACAACAGTGTCACTGTGAGTAACTCTCACACTTCAGTGTTTATGTTAATACTCATGATCCGTGCCGGTCATGTGCTTAAATTCTCTCAAATCAATTAAAATTTCGGGTTATTGTCTCTTTGAAATATTGAATTGACTTACACTCTAAAAAATGCTGGGTTAAAAACAACCCAATGGACAAACCCAGCTATTTGGTTGTTTTAACCCAGTGGTTGGGTTAAATGTTTGCCCAACATGCTGGGTAGTTTTATTTAACTCAAGCTTGCTTAAAATGAACCCAAAGTATGTTGGAAATGAACATTTATTAATAAGTTTAATGAATAATAATTCAACAATAAACACCTTTTGATTATTATGGTTTCCTCTAGTAATTATGTGTCTGATTTTTAATTTCCAACATATTTTGGGTTCATTTTATACCAGCCATATAGTAATTTTTAAACAGTACTGTAGTTGGGTTGAATAAAACATTTAACCCAACCACTGGTTTGTCCACTTTCAACCCAGCATTTTTTACAGTGTATGGACGACCCATGCATTGATGCATACAATTTTTTGCCTGTCATATTATTTTGAGTCAAATCAGTTTTATTTTTACATTTATTCATTAAGCAAATGCTTGTATCTTTAGTGAGAGAAAAACAGGAGAAGCGATTAATCCATGGAAGAAAATCATGCAAGAAATGCTAGATTTCTAGAATTATACAACACTGCAGTCAATAATTGTCATACTGATATCAGAACCATTTAAATATTTGTGTTTTATGTGATTTTAATTTACCAAAACACTGATCTGAGGAACTATAAAGAAACACCAAGAACTTTATTGATCTCCAAAAAAAAAAAAAAAAAAGAATTAGATAAGATAAGAAGAGGGTTTTTGAAAGAAAAGAAAATACCCAAAGGTGCTGCGAAGATCTCTTGAAGAACTTTTCTTAGAGATAGTCTTCATTAAAGCACCATATTGAATCTGAGGAGAGTGATTGTGATTTCCGGGCAATAGTGCTGCGTCTGTGATTCATCCTCTGAAAACTCCTAATGCATTTTTAATTGCATAAATAATTTTCGCCTGGCGTACCTGCGTTTGCAATGAGAGCTTGTAGTAAGCATTATTTTAATACATGTGAGTCGTGTTTTAATTAATTATAATGGTTTTACTGATTGGGAAGCTGCCGGCTGTAACGAGTGATAAAATGGTTTCTATTTGTGAATAATGAAACATGTTGCTGGAGTGAAGTTTACTGCGTGAAGCTGCTTTTGTGTTTTTATACATCATAGCTCTTGTTGACCAAAGACTGTTGTTTCAATAATGTAATGTGACTTGTCGTTTAGTTCTGCTCTGTACTTGGTAACAGCCAAATACCGTAAATCAATGTTTAGCTATTCCCTCTGATTCCATTTAGACATCTTTCACAGGCCACGAGGGGGAAATTACACTTGAAGTCGAAAGTTTGGACACTTCACTGAATTTCTTTCTCACGATCGTAACACATTTTCTCCTAAACGTTTTAAAAACTTGAAATGATTTTTGAATACAGTGTTGGGTAAAGCACGTCATGAATGTCCAGAATGATCAGAGCTGGAAACTAGATGAAGAAGAAGCTCAAATATAAGAGAGGTTTTGATCTCTTATTTCCATTTGTGTTATTTCTGAGTTTTCATCACTGCACTATAATTCTACTCATAATAGAGTTCTGCAGGGATGATGTATTTTTGTAGGTCAAACCCAGAAACAAGTTGCATTTTAGCACTTCCGGTTCCACTGTGCTGAAGTCAGTGGGTTTTTTGAATGGGCTTTTAGTAGGTAGAGGTTGTCAGGGACATTGAATGTCTGACGCATTCAAGTCAACTTTATTTCTATAGCTCAATTCACTTCAATAACTTCAATCTCAATGTTGCAAAAATATGTCCTTAACCCACTCTTACAAACTATTCTAACTCAAACTTTGAGGGATTTTCTTTTTTAATAAAGACTGATGGTGATGTTGAGGTCATGTGACCATGGAGTAGTTCCTTTATAATCGTTTCGCTTTTGACTTCTGCCGATTGTATTTACTGTAAGCTTCAAAATTCATGAGAGTTGTGTTAATTTGTGAGGATTTTCATTAACAAAATGTGCAAGAATCATAAACTTTTGTTGTTCGCAGTTTTTTTTTTCTGCAATAATCCAAAAGCCAATGGAAGATTGGGTTTAGTTGAGGGAACAGGGGTGATGCAAACATACAAAAATACATCATCAACCAAGACGAGGTGAATCACAACATTACAAGCTTTGATTTGAAGCAAGAAAGTATTTAAAAATCGGACAAATATACAAGAATATGTGAAGAACTTTATGAAGAATATGAATTAACAAAGTTAATGAGAGAAAGAACTACAATCCCATGAAGTATTGCCAACAACAATCAAATTAAAAACAATGGAGATACATAAAACTAATCATTTAAAGTTTATTGCAATATATATATATATATATATTAGGGGTGGGACAATTTGGATTTCTCACGGTTTGGTTTGTATCACGGTATTAGTGTCACGGTTTCAGTACAGTTCAGTATGTGCTATGCTTCAGTAAAAAATAGGACAATTGTCAAATAAAGAAAATAAAGACAAATAATCTAACTACAAGAAACAGCACAAATAAATACATGAGAGCTAAGATACAAATAAAATAAATGCTTTACAGGTTTTTCAGGTATCTAACAGCTTTCAGATACAGAAATGTAATAAAGTAATCAAATATAAAATAAACTTATTTGAATAGTTAAATAAAGATGAAACATTATTGCAGTTACAAAAGCTATTTCTTCGTGCTTTGTTGTTCGATTAACATTAAAACAGAGAGCAGGAATATTAGACTGCTGTCCCTTTAAGACATAATTCAAAGATCCAGTACACAGATACTGACACGCATGCGCTGTCTGTCTCGTTTTCCTCCTAAGACATAACCTATGTTTGTTAGGATACTCGCTAAGATAGACATGTTGACTTAATTTTTGTGTGAATTTGTCCGTTTAGGTGCAAGACTTTAAAGAGAATTTGCGAGAGAGTATTTGCGCGCTGTGACGTCCATGTACGCGCTTCGGATGAGCGCGCGCACACGCACACACACACAAATTTCTTCACAGCGCGCGCGAGTTCTCTTTCGCGTCTTACGGATGATACGGATGTTTAAATTGGCAAGGTTTAAATGAGTTTAGTTTAAACACAGATAGCAACGTGAGATGTTCATGTCTCACCTGCGCTCGCGCGCTATCAACATCCGGGTGATGACGGCGTAAATGACTGCTCATAGAGCTTTCGGCACGTCATTGAACATTTGTTTACAGTGACTGTTTTGTCCATGTTCTTTTGACCATTGCTGTTGTTATGTATTGGGAAACTAGAATGCAAATCCATCGACAGAAACATGCATTAGCCGACTCCGAATGATGCTCCGACTTTTGCAACATACTATAGATGCGACATCAGGTTTGGAATGAGCGCGGTTTTTTTTTTTTTTTTTTTTTTTTTTACAGCGAACCGTCCCAACCCTTTATATATATATATATATATATATATATATATATATATATATATATATATATATATATATGTCATTCATGGTGCTTCATGGGAGTTGGCAGAACTAGTGATTTGCTCACTGTTACTCTGATTGGTGGAATTTTCTGTACAGCATCATGGGTAATGTAGTTTTCACTACGAATTCCACTGGTAATCATGATTATTTCATTAAGTTGAAATAACGTGTGCTGATGGCTTCAACAGAAGAAAATACAATAGATTAAAAACCTCGTAGCTCACAGTAGTGCTGTCTTTAAAGGTTTATAAGTTATTGTTAAACATTTTCCTATGGAGAAAATGAATGTAGTTTTGACTTCCAGATCCGATTGTTGCGCTCTATACAGAGCACAAGTCCAGATTCTTGACTGCTAGTGTATGATGTGTTCAGCTTGTGTTAATCTGATTGTTGTCTTCTAAACTCTGATCCGTGGCTTGTTTTGGTTCTGGTTTGTCAGGAAGCCTTTTTCCTGCACTAGGAAGCATGACATTCATAATTCTGCTGTGACTTCCCTTGTCTCACTTTTGTTTCTGAGTTCAGGATAAATAAACCGCTCTCAGCTCACATACTTTTCTCCTCCTCAGACACTTGTATTATGATATTTACTGTAGTTCAGTTCAACCCTCATTATCATTCTGGCATCATTTCTCCATTAAACATCTTGGGCAAGATGCTTCGCCCTGCAAGTGCAACAGATGGAGCAGATATTCATGTTTAATTCATTTAGTTTTATTCATTAAAAGCCTCTTTTATATAAACTGATTTAGGGCACTTCTCATTTTTTAGTCTTTATGGTTGTAGGTTTATCTTTATTTCTAAATGTTTGCATCTTCGATCGATAATTCAACAATGTTAATTCTCATGTCCTTCCAAACCTGTTGAAGATGTAATTAGATAGTAATTAATTACTTTTTTAGTGTATGAATGTATGAATTTCTTTCTTCTGTCGAACACAAAAGGAGATGTTTAGCAGAATGTCTGAATCGCTGTTTTCCATGCAATGACAGTGGAAAGGGATTTTTACTGTTAAGCCTCAAAAAAGTATAAAAGCATTAGATAGTTATCATAATATTAACCCATATATCTCATGCACTATATTTTATGACTTTCTTCTGAAGTCATATGATTGTGTGAGGAACAGTCTGACATTTGAGGTGTTATTCGCAGAAAATTTTCACAGCATTTCTCAAGCCTCTTTCACTTTTTCTCATGATCAAAGTTGGTGAGAAACAAATGGAAAGGGAAGATTTTTCAGTGACTTAAAATTGCAGCATGATGTATCTATACAGAAACATTAAGTTTGCTTCGCTTGATCGTATTTTCCAGGTGAAATGTGTACCAAGTGGCTTCAAAAAGAGTTTTATTTTCCAAATAATGTTCTATTCAATTATTACTAAACCCTGACATTAACTCTACCTTAATGTACCTACTCACCAAAGCTGCTTGTATAAATACAGTAAAAACAATAATATTTTGAAATATTTTTCTTTTTTTAAATGTATCTTAAAATGTAATTCATTCCAGTGATGCAAAGCTGATTTTTATTTTATTTTATTATTTTTTTTTGTGAAAAATGTGATACACTACCATTCAAAACTTAGTCGCAAGTAAGTTTTTTTTTTTTTTTTTTAAAGAAATTAATACTTGTTTTAATCAAGGATGCATCAAATTGACAGTATAAAGACATTTATAATGTTACAAAATATTCTATTTCAAATAAATGCTGTTCAAAGAATCCTAAAATATCAGTTTACATAAAAATATGAAGCAGCACAACTGTTTTCAACATTGATAATAATAAGAAATGTTTCTTGGGCAGCAAATCATCATATTAGAATTATTTCTGAAGGATCATGTGACACTGAAGACTGGAGTAATGATGCTGAAAATTCAGCTTTGATCACAGGAATAAATTACAGTTTACAGTAGCTATATATTCACATAGAAAACAGCTATTATAAATTGTAATTATATTTCACAATTTTTACTGTATTTTTGATCAAATAAATGCAGCATTGGTGACTTCTTTCAAAAGCATTTTGACCGGTAGCAAAGACGAGGCTATAGATATAGAAAGACGGTTCACTCCTGTTAGTTATGAATGGGCGAAACTGCAACACGCAATATGGTGGAATACGACCCGCCTTCTAAGTAAAAGAGCCAATCGCTGATTGATAAAGTAATTGCGTCACGGCAGCTGCAATTAGAAGCTCCGGTTTCCATAGAAACCTGAGACTCGCGCTTAGGACTGCACATGCGCATTGGCTCGTCTAGCCTAAAAAATACGCTTTTTAAACTCTATTTGAGTATAAGAAACAACATTTATGGGACAGTTGATGTCAGATTTCGTTGCTGATTTAAATTTGTTATTTAATTGTGAGTTCGCCAAGCATTTTTTTGAAATTTCAGGATTCCCCCATTCAAATAGATAGGACTTGCCTGAAATAGCTGCTCAGAGATGTCGCAGATATGGCCGCCGAGTGAACAGACTTTCCTCGGAAAGGACTTTTCCGCCGGTAGTGTTTAGATTTTAGAAGACATTGAATGTCATTTTTTGGAGCTGAACAACATATGTCCTCATTCACTTTCATTGAACAGAAAAGAACATTTTGTTAAACATATTTTGGTCTGTGTTCCACTGAAAAAAGAAGGTCTTAAAGGTTTGAAAAGACATGCGGATGTGGGTGAGGGTTTATTTTTAGGTGAACTATTTGGTTTTGTGGGTTTTTGTGCAATATTACATCTGTTGTCAATCAATCTCGTCTCTCACTGCACTGATGCCGCTTCATCATCTGTTCTCTTGATGTTCTGTGTGTAGTTTTAGTGTCTGTGATTTTGTGAGAGTCACCGAAGGACATTGGTCAACACGGTGAAGTGTCTGTCATCACAAATGTGAAATGACAGTGGGAAAACCTGCAGGGCAGCAGAGTAACAGATAGAAACAACCACATGATCTCATAATACACTTCAGCCCTGCGGCTTTGGATTCTTGAAAACGCATAAAGTGTTGATTTTGAGTTTCCCATGGCTTTGAGATTAAGAAATCGATATGGTCATCTTCAGATATGAGAAGTCATTTATATCAGTGAGTGGTGACAATCTTTCCAAGAAATCAATGGAGGTTGGTTTCCTCATAGCTGATGATACAGTGTAAACTTCATGTTGTTTCAAATATGAGCTTACTGACCCCAAACTTTTTTTTTTTTTAACTCTACAGCTGCAGTCCCCATCAAAAATATCTTTATTTATGTTCCAAGTAAGAAAGTCATACATGTTTGTAAGTGAATGAAGTGCGTCAAGTTTTTCTTTTATTATCTTGCAAACGCAGGGGAGGCTGTTGTTGATGGTTTTATTGTACCTGTGACGGCGTTTGTGACGTAAAAGTTTTGCTTGTCCTGCATCAGATGGACCAGTAAATTAATTTGAATCCTCGTAACACACACTGATATGCTCTGTCTCATAGACGCAAATGAATTCGTCTGGACTTTGCAGAAACCCCAAGAATGTGTCTGAGCACGTTTGGAGTGTCAGCTCTCTAAAAATGTTAAGAAAGGAAAACAGAGTGTCTGCCAAGGATACATTAGCGGTGCGTCCCTCTTGAGGCGAGTCAATACTAGGGTTATTTAAAGTGCCATAAGATGGCCGGACCCTTCGCTTGCTTTCCTAAATATCATAAAACAGCTTTTGATCTTTGGAGCGGCTGAACGTGTCGAATCCACACGAGCCCTGAAGAGACGGAGAGTTGAGAACGTGTTGAGAGGTTTTACTGTGAGACACGCTGCAAAAAATCATGTTCTTCCTCAGTGTTTCTGTCTTGTCTTCCAGTAAAAATATATTGAGAATCAAAATGACTTAAGATATTAAGTCTTGTTCAATGAAAAACGTATCAAAATGAAGTTAAAACAAGAACGAATATCTGCAAATTGAGGTCAGAAAAACTTGTTTTCATTTTAAATTAAGTTTTTATTTTCTTGTTTTAAGCGTAAAGTCACTTCATTTTGATAATTATTTTAGAAAACAAGACAAATCAGCATATTAGGATGATTTCTGAAGAATCACGTGACACTGAAGACTGGAGTAATGATGCTGAAAATTCAGCTTTGATCACAGAAATAAATTACATTTTTACTATATATTCACATAGAACAGCTATTTTAAATTGTAAACATATTTCACAATTTTTACTGTATTTTTGATCAAATAAATGAATATATATATATATATACAATTGTGCTTAAAATTATTCATACCCCTGGTAAATATGACCAAAGAAGGCTGTGAAAATTAATCTGCATCATTAATCATTTTGATCCGAAATGGTCCCTTTATATTGGTTACTCCGAGTGCCATCAATGAAATTCTGACATTCTTTCTCATAACAAAGCTACACATTTTAATACCATTTTACACTATGTTGATATATGATGTTATAAAATCATGCCAGAATAAAATAAATGTACCCCCCCCCCCATTAGCCTATTAGTGAAATGGGCTCTGTGAAACACTTCACATTGTATTAAGGAGTGTCTAGCGCAAATAGACGTAGAGTGAACTAAACTAAGTATGTTCTTCCACTGGTCCTCAGAAATGTCAAAACCCAAATCCTGCTTCCAGGTTTGCTTAAGGGAATCCATTGGAGATAAGGTTAGGGAGATTATTCTAGATTATTCTGGTAGATATCAGCCGTCTTTGACCAGGGTCAAGTGTAAGAATTAAATCGAGTTCTGTTTCGGGTGGACGATTGGGGAAATGGGGAAACAACTTTTGAAAAAAGTTTCTCACTTGGAAAAAACAAAAAAGGTGACTAATAGGAAGGTTAAATTTAGCTGATAAGAAAGAGAAAGAGGGGAAGATTTCGTTTTCATACAAATCATTCAGAGTAGAAAGGCCTTTAGCTGCCCAAATATCAAATACCGTCTGAAAGGGACGAATAAGTGATTATTTGAAATTGGCATTTGAATTAAAGCTTTGTAAAGACCGAATTGTTTCCTGAATTGAAGCCAAATCTTAATAGTGTTGGTAACTGTTAGATTGCTCGAAATTTTGTGTACCCCAAGTGGAAGCTGGGAAAAGATTTTGGAAAGTAAAGAATGAGAGGAAGATATCTCTATGTGCACCCAGGGCGGACTAGAGGCACAACTTTTAAGGCCAACCCAGTAAAGTAATTTATTAATGTTACATGCCCAAAAGTAGTATTGGAAGCGCTAAACCCCCTTCAGCTTGTTATTCCAAAGAAATCCGTTCAATTGCTGATCTAAATTAGTGAAAAAGGATTTACTAATGCAGACTGGAACATGCTGGAAGACATACAAGAACTTGGGTAGGATAACCATTTTAATAAGGTTCGCACGACCTATTACAGAAAGGGAACTCTACCTAGCAATATCTGACTTGCATTTGTAGTTTAAGATATTTTAATCACAAATGAAGTGGGAGATTTGGCCATTGGACGGTTAAACCGAATGACCTTTTGACACTTCAAAATCTTTAAAATACTTTATATGTAGAAAAATATAATTAAAACCTTTTGGATTCAATAAAAGAGATCTGGTTGTACTACCTTACATACTTTGGATGTCATATCTTTGTTTTTTATTATTATTAAGGCCTTTGGACAAAAAAAAACGACCCATCACATCACTGACCCATATATAAACATCAAAACCTTCCAGACAAAACAACTTGCAACTCCTGTTTGCTACCTCAATTCAAATTCAGGAACTAAATTGGAATTCAAAAGACATTCTGAATTCAGTTCTCAATGACATTCTGTAAATAAAGCTCCATTTGCATAGAAAGCAGCAAGATAACATAAAAAATGATGTGTGGAGCTGCATTAAACAAGTAGGACCGTGCGTGGTTTGTTTTGCTTTTGCACTGAAATGCGCTGTTATTTTGGTATGAACCATAGTACTACTGCACATGATTACCATATTCCTGTACCTGGGTGTTTACATGGTACTTCAAAGTACAGTACCTCAAAGAAAGTCATACTGTGGTACGTGTCCAAAACCAATAGATCTTTGTGGCTCTTTATTGCTTTTGTGTTTGTGCTGCTGTTGGTCTCAGACTCATTCTTGTTTTTGTGTAATTGTGCCTGTCGTCGCTTCAAGACTCTCCTAACACACACTTGAGCTCCAGAGCTAAATCTGCTCCATGTCCAAGGTCAATGTTAGTCCATATGAAATATGTTATTTTGGTTAGCTGTTCCTAGTAACCTGATATTATAGAAAAACACAGGGGCTGGAGCTTTTCAGCCGTGGAGGTTAGAAATCATGGAGCTGTCCGCTCGGGATATTTGTAATAGTTGAGATTGTGATCTTTACTCGACGTGGTCCCTGTGATTGGTGCCTGCGGACCGCCGTAATTCAGAGTATTTTTATTCTGTCGCTCTTATAATAATAGAGCGGCGCAGGGTGTGTGGAGATCGGGTTCAGATCGCCAACGGGAGCGTCGAGTTAATACTGTGATTGATGTCAAAACAGAAGAGCTGCTGGACACACTAAACCCAAACACAGCCTTTAGAGCAGGGGTGTCAAACTCATTTTAGGGTGAGGGCCGGATTGGAAAAACATTTACCATGTGCGGGCCGAATTACCTTTTTTTTTTTAAAAAAAAACCTTAGTGTGCTGATAGTTGCATTAATATTAAACATATAAACAATAAATTAATTTGCAAGAAAACTAGTAGTGGAGAACCAGGACGAAAGTAATGCGGGACGAAAGTAACAAAGCGATTTTCTCAGAGCCCTGACTACATTCGCATTCCAAGTTATGACGTTCAGCACTCAACCCTTGACAGAGCTGCCAGATATCATGTGATTTCGTCATTGTTTCCCGCGGTTAGGTCCGGAAAGCAGTTTTCGAGTACGGTAAATAAATTGCTGAAGCGGTACTTTTTTTCTTCGAATTACAAGTTGTGTTTCTCATTTCATGTGCCACAATAATGATCAATCTACAGGTTATTTAGTGCTGTAACACAACTTGAAGTTTGCCTTGTCAGAATTTTTCAGTATGAAAGTAAATCGGGTTTAAATATCAGGAGTTCCTGTAGGGACGAAAGTAACACTTGTTACGTTTGTCCCGCTGCAGTGACAACAAGTGTTTCTTTTGTCCCACTGTTAATGTGCTGGCTTTCTCTGCGTTGCAGCATTTATTAAAACATGTTTATGTCATATTATACTAGCAGAATATGTCAAGAGTGAGGGTCAGAATGACAGACAGAGGTCTGATTCAGCCAGATGTTTATGAGAGGGCGTTTCTGGACATATCTGTTGCTGATTTCTGTATGTCACCATTTATTCACTCAATCTGTTTACATTTACCATAGTCACATTTAGTTTTTAGACATACCTTAGCTTTTCCACATCCACCTATGAACCTGAAGCCGTTCTACATTTGTACAAAAAACCACCTGGTATTGATAGACCACACTTGTGAGTTATTGACCACAGCAAATATATATTGCTGTCTAAAACATTATATTTTAAAATGACATTTTTGTGAAAAATTGTACTTTCGTCTCTGCTCTCCCCTACACTGCTCTTTAAAACTGCATTTGTTTCCACAGCGAAAATACTATTTGATTTTTAAAATAATGCTTTATTTAATATTTTTTATTAGTGATGCACCTATTTAGATTTTTCATGGCCAATTCCAATTTTTTAGAAGCAAATTGGCCGATTCTGATAATGGTTGCAGACTTCTTTTTTTTAAAGCAAATTTATTTGTTGTTAGTTCAAAAAATATGTGTAGCTCTTTGATATTAGAGGCAAACACTGCATTTTATCACAATCCCAACAAAAATGTTATGTACATGAGCATGAGCAGTTGTTTTTAATTTAAATTATTGTATAATTTCAAGATTAAACGCAAAAACAGCAAGGTCTGACTTTAGCTTTGTCAAATTATGCGACATAAGACAAAAGTAAATCAGCAGACGGACTGAATGAAAATACAAATTCACTCTCTGACAGTAGGTGGCGCTTATGGAACAGCAGCGATATAGCGTTTCTATGGTCACTGCTATACACAAAGCTCCATTTATAAATAGGCTACTACTTTATAAGGAGATAAGAGGAAAAGCCATCAAAACTTTTATGAAGACAGTTCCCTTCAGAGATACATTCATATCAACCCCAATTCAATATTTATATTATTCTTCCTTCTTTTTTTTTTTTTTTTTTGTGAAAAGTGAGCTTGTGCATGGTAGAGTATTTTCTCTGCTGGCACGTCTGTTCTCCTCTTTGTGTCCGTATTCAGCGTGTGCCTGTGTTAACATCCTGTTTACAGACTTCGTAAATATTTTCACACAAATGAAATTATTACAAAGCAGTTTGTTTGCAAGCCCAGAATAAAGATTGACTAAAATAAAATGTAAAAAAGTTTGGATTTATGGCCAGTGAACTAGTGCATCTCTGTTTTTTTTATTTTATTTTTTTATACTTAAAATCATCCCCCGGGCCGGATTTGACACCCCTGCTTTAGAGTAAAACGATGAATTCTAAGCTTCATTAGAAGCATCATGTAAATGTTGTCATTGCATATACACCGGAATGCAATCAAAAATAGAAACTGCATTTTTAGTCACATTTTGTATAATAATATCTTGACATTAGGCCATCAAATTAGGCCATAGTTCACCGAAAAATGAAAATTACCCCATGATTTACTCACCCTCAAGCCATCCTAGGTTTATATGACTTTCTTCTTTCAGACGACTACAATCTAAGTTATATTAAATAATGTCCAGGCTAATCCATGCTTTATAATTGGAGTGGATGGTGGCCCAAAATTTGAAGTCCAAAAAAATGCACCCATCCATTATGAAAGAAGTCCAAGAGAGGAGAAAAGAAGCGCAGAGGAGAGAGAAAAACAAAATACCGGTCACGAATTAAAATGACAATACTAGGATTTGTAAAGAAAAATGTTGGAGGATTTCGATATATGCGAAGAGAAGTTTTTTGCCCAGCCATATTTGTTTGAACCGGAGCATACTGACTAGGAACGCCGGGAGATGGAGTAGGCTGCAGCAGCAGCGGCACAAACAACAGAATTGAGTAGACGGAGAGCTCATGACAACTTATTTACCCCTTATTTACACTGTACGCGTCTGCGGCGTAACAAGTGTTACTTTCGTCCCTACAGGAACTCCTGATATTTTTCAGCGGCGCTGAAACGTTCCGCGGCCTGGCTGGTGTAAACACAAGCATTGACTAGAGTGGCCGTGGATCATCTCCGGTAGCCGCGTCGCAGCCGTAACGTGCTGCCGTGGTGGTGCTCATGCGGGACATGCGAAGCTACACCAACAGAGGTTGAGAGTGTTTGCTACCACAAATAAGCGATTGGAATGCCACCTTTAGAAGTTTTTGATGCTGTCTGTGAGAGGACTGAGCACTGCTGTGTAACACAGTATGAAGGCCTTTTTTGAGCCAAAGTGTACTCGAAGTAGTATTCTCCTTACCTCGTATAAAATCAGAGGCATCGACCAAGGCCTGAAGGACCTGGTGGTGCACTGTCTGTGGAGGAAGTATGTGTGTGTGTGTGTGTGTGTGTGTGTGTGTGTGTAAATATTATGGTGTTATAGGTGTGGGCTAGCTGTATTCACTCTATGCATTTGTTTTACAGTCAGCTCAGGTTGGTGGCATACCGAGTTGTGCTAGTTTTAAATGTTAAGTTGCATCTAGAGTTTAAAACAAAAAATAATAATAATTTTAAAAAACTTTACAACAGTTACATGTGCGTTGAGCGAGTACTTAACTTCATATAGCAATCATATTACAGTATTTGTTGAATATATATATATATATATATAAATATATATACCTCATTTGGCTGAAACAATAGCGCAGGCACAGGCACAGCTGACTATTTTTAGAAGTCGTCTTGTACTTCCACTCTTCTCTGCATTGTAATCCTCTGACCTGAAATGTTGACTGCACAGCATGGATTAGCCTGGACAATATTTAATATAACTCTGATTGTATTCGTCTGAAAGAAGAAAGTCATATACACCTAGGATGGCTTGAGGGTGAGTAAATCATGGGGTAATTTTCATTTTTGGGTGAACTATCCCTTTAAGACAGAGATCTTCTGTCTGTCCATCCATCCGTCCTCCATCCATCCATCCGTCTGTCTATCTGTCCGTCCGTCTGGGTGGACAGAAAGACAGACAGATGGATGGATGGATGAATGGATGGACGGATGGATCCATCCATCCATCCATCCATCCAACTAATCTATCCATGCATCCGTCTGTCCATCCGTCTATCTATCTGTCTGTCTGCCTGTCTATCCATCTGTCCGTCTGTTCGTCTTTCTGTCCATCCATCTATCTTTCTGTCTATCCATCCATCCAACCAATCCGTCCATGCATCCGTCCGTCCGTCTGTCAATCCGTCCATCCGTCTATCTATCTATCTGTCTGTCCATCCGTCCATTCATCTGTCTATCCATCTGTCCATCCATCTGTCTATGTATGTCTATCTTTCCATCCGCCCAATCATCCATCCATCCATTCATCTGTCTATCTTTCTGTCCATCCATCCGTCTGTCTTTCTATCATCCATCCATCCATCCGTCCATCCATCTGTCTATCCATCCATCCATCTGTCTATCTTTCCATCCATCCAATCCTCTATCTGTCCGTCCGTCTATCCATCCAATCATCCATCCATCCATCCATCTGTCTATCCATCCGTCCATCCGTCCGCATTATCTGTAGTATAATGCAGACACATTTTTTTACAGTTAAGCAGAATAAAAGATGGTACATATTTAAGTACAGTACAGTATTAATGCAATATATAACGTAGGGTTTGATTTTATCCCCAAATTTAACATACACTATATTGCCAAAAGTATTGGGACACCCCTTCAAATCATTGAATTCAGGTGTTCCAATCACTTCCATGGCTACAGGTGTATAAAATCAAGCACCTAGGCATGCAGACTGCTTCTACAAACATTTGTGAAAGAATGGGTCGCTCTCAGGAGCTCAGTGAATTCAAGCGTGGTACCGTGATAGGTTGCCACCTGTGCAATAAGTCCATTCGTGAAATTTCCTCACTACTAAATATTCCACGGTCAACTGTTAGTGGTATCATAACAATATGGAAGCAATTGGGAACAACAGCAACTCAGCCACGAAGTGGTAGGCCATGTAAAATCAAAAGAGCAGGGTCAGCGCATGCTGAGGTGCACGGTGCGCAGAAGTCGCCAACAAGTCAATAGCTACAAACCTCCAAATTTCATGTGGCCTTCAGATTAGCTCAAGAACAGTGCGTAGAGAGCTTCATGGAATGGGTTTCCATGGCCGAGCAGCTGCATCTTACATCACCAAGTGCAATGCAAAGCGTCGGATGCAGTGGTGTAAAGCACGCCGCCACTGGACTCTAGAGCAGTGGAGACGTGTTCTCTGGAGTGACGAATCACACTTCTCTGTCTGGCAATCCGATGGAGGAGTCTGGGTTTGGTGGTTGCCAGGAGAAACGGTACTTGTACAGTGTAAAGTTTGGTGGAGGGGGGATTATGGTGTGGAGTTGTTTTTTAGGGGTTGGGTTTGGCCCCTTAGTTCCAGTGAAAGGAACTCTTAATGCTTCAGCATACCAAGACATTTTGGACAATTTCATGGTCCCAACTTTGTGGGAACAGTTTGTGGATGGTCCTTTCCTGTTCCAACATGAGTGCACAAAGCAAGGTCCATAAAGATATGGGTGAGCGAGTTTGGTGTGGAGGAACTTGACTGGCCTGCACAGAGTCCTGACCTCAACCCGATAGAACACCTTTGGGATGAATTAGAGCGGAGACTGTGAGCCAGGCCTTCTCGCCAACATCAGTGCCTGACCTCACAAATGCGCTTCTAGAAATTCCCATAAACACACTCCTAAACCTTGTGGAAAGCCTTTCCAGAAGAGTTGAAGCTGTAATAGCTGCAAAGGGTGGGCCAACTCCATATTAAACCCTACAGATTAAGAATGGGGTGTCATTAAAGTTCATGTTCACATAAAGGCAGGCGGCTCAACACTTTTGGCAATATAGTGTATCTGACACAAAATTGTAACTGCAAATCCATGTTTCTCTGCCTGGATTCCAGTTGTTTCTGTGAATTGCAGCGATCAATAGCTTTAGCAGTCTGTAAAAAAGATTCAGATTTCTTGTTGAATCTGTTTGCAGTCAATCGTACAGCTTTTTCCCATTTTAGATGTTTTTTGTGTGTAATTCACTGCATTCTCACTGAACAACGATGCTGTCACTTAGTGGGTGTGACCGCAGTGACTCTGCCTACTGTGATGCCATGTGCCTACCCTCTCTTGACCTCGATGGTTTCATAAAGAACCTTTAACATCCATGGAATCTTTCCATTGCACAAAAGGTCTTTTTGTAGTGGAAAAAAGTTTCTTTAGTTTATCAAAATGTTCTTCAGTAAAAAAAAATGGTTCTATTTAAGAACTGTTCACTGAAAGGTTCTTTGGGGAACCAAAAATGGTTATTCTTTGGCATTGTGAAAAACCCATTTTGGAACCTTTATTTTTAAGAGTGATAATGCATGTTTTGGCAAATATATTTTATCCAAACCGTATTGTCCACAGTTCACTGAAAACTGCTAAAAAAGTAAGAGTAGTTTGATAGTGACGTATTTGTCTTGAAAAAGGAGGGTCTTCCTGAAGTCCTGTCAGACTTTGCATACTGTATATGGGAATATCAGACAGCAACAGTGTGTGTGTGTGTGTGTGTGTGTCATAACCTTTAGCTGCTGGAAGAAATCACACACAACGAGTGCAATGACAGACCATTTGCTCCAGCGGTTCAAGAAAGACGATATTTAATTTGTCCCCGCATTCTCTCTCTCTGCTTATCCTTGGAGAACATAATTGATATTGTAAATAGAAAGTTGGAAGGATGCTGTAGAGTTTCGGCATGCACTGTTTACATAATGTACAATTATGTTTTGCCTGCCATTTCCTGGATGTTAGACAGAGGCCTGGAAAAGGCATGTGGGAGCGAAGGACCTCGTGCTCCGCACCACGACACGCTCAGCTTTGCAAAAAACACTGAGCTGGCTGTCAGTGCCGCAGTACATGAGCTTACAGGCTCAGATGCAGAGGAATAATGTGCTTGATTCTGCAGCACACAGACCGAGCATCAAAAACTCTGCATCAGAAAACTTTATAAGTGGTTCTTGTTAAATTAATCTTGTTAAACATTTCAGTTATCTCATTGTGACTTTCACAGCAGCTTTTCACAACTCCATAAAATTTGGATATTTTAACAGGTCGTATTCTGAAAATCACCAGTGACAGTCTTCTCACATTACCTATTTTTTCTGGACTAATTTCAGTGCTGCTAGAAGCGTCTTAATTATTAATATGCTAATTCATTGATGAACCAATAGGTCACCATGGGCATACATTTAAAATCTGAAGCTTATGGAAGCTTGTTTCCACCATGAAATAAAAAATAAAAAAGGTAATTGCCACGTTTTATCTCACAATTCTGAAATTTTTTCTCACAATTGCGAGTTATAAAGTCAGAATTGTATGATACAAAGTCAGAATTGCGTGATATAAAGTCAGAATTGTGAGATATAAACTCATAATTGAGTGTTATAATGTCCAATTGTGAGGGAAAAAAGACTGACGTTTATATCTCACAATTCTGACTTTATAACTCGCAAGATATAAACTCACAATACTGAGAGAAAAAAGTCAGAATCGTGAGATATAAAGTCAGAATTGTGTGATAAAAACTCGCAATTGCCAGAAAAAAAAGTCAGAATTGGGACTTTATATCACGCAATTCTGACTTTATATCACACAATTCTGACTTTGTAACTCGAAATCTCACAATTCTTTGAAAAAAAAAAAAGCCAGAATTGTGAGAGAAAAAGTCGCAATTACTTTTTTATTTAGTGGCGGAAACAATCTTCCATAGAAGCTCATAAAAAATCAGAAAAAAAATGTAACGTTTAAAAATGTATTTAAAAAAAGTATACTATTTTGCAGATTCATTAAAAAAGAAAAACTGAAATATCACATGGTCCTAAGTATTCAGACCCTTTGCTCAGTATTTAGTAGAAGCACCCTTTTGATCTAATACAGCCATGAGTCTTTTTGGGAAAGATGCAACAAGTTTTTCACACCTGGATTTGGGGATCCTCTGCCATTCCTCCTTGCAGATCCTCTCCAGTTCTGTCAGGTTGGATGGTAAACGTTGGTGGACAGCCATTTTTAGGTCTCTCCAGAGATGCTCAATTGGGTTTAAGTCAGGGCTCTGGCTGGGCCATTCAAGAACAGTCACGGAGTTGTTGTGAAGCCACTCCTTCGTTATTTTAGCTGTGTGCTTAGGGTCATTGTCTTGTTGGAAGGTAAACCTTCGGCCCAGTCTGAGGTCCTGAGCATTCTGGAGAAGGTTTTCGTCCAGGATATCCCTGTACTTGGCCGCATTCATCTTTCCCTCGATTCCCTCGGTCGTCCTGTCCCTGCAGCTGAAAAACACGCCCACAGCATGATGCTGCCACCACCATGCTTCACTGTTGGGACTGTATTGGACAGGTGATGAGCAGTGCCTGGTTTTCTCCACACATACCGCTTAGAATTAAGACAAAAAAGTTCTATCTTGGTCTCATCAGACCAGAGAATCTTATTTCTCACCATCTTGGAGTCCTTCAGGTGTTTTTTAGCAAACTCCATGCGGGCTTTCATGTGTCTTGCACTGAGGAGAGGCTTCCGTCGGGCCACTCTGCCATAAAGCCCCGACTGGTGGAGGGCTGCAGTGATGGTTGACTTTCTACAACTTTCTCCCATGTCCCGACTGCATCTCTGGGGCTCAGCCACAGTGATCTTTGGGTTCTTCTTTACCTCTCTCACCAAGGCTCTTCTCCCCCGATAGCTCAGTTTGGCCGGATGGCCAGCTCTAGGAAGGGTTCTGGTCGTCCCAAACGTCTTCCATTTAAGGATTATGGAGGTCACTGTGCTCTTAGGAACCTTAAGTGCAGCAGAAATTTTTTTGTAACCTTGGCCAGATCTGTGCCTTGCCACAATTCTGTCTCTGAGCTCTTCAGGCAGTTCCTTTGACCTCATGATTCTGATTTCCTAGAATCAGACAGGTGTGTGGCTTTCCTAATCAAGTCCAATCAGTATAATCAAACACAGCAAAGGCTCTGAATACTTAGGACCATGTGATATTTCAGCTTTTCTTTTTTAATAAATCTGCAAAAATGTCAACAATTCTGTGTTTGTATATATATATATACATACATACATACATATATATATATATATATATATATATATATATATATATATATATATATATATATATATATATATAAAGCATTAATAAATGGTCAAATCACCATTATTTAAGGTTGAAGCGTTGCCTCTCACTCCAAAGCCCCGCCCTCCACAGACATGTCAGCCAATCTGATGCCAGCAAACCCAAAACACACACAGTGAGTGACATACAGAGAGCATTTCTTGATTCTGTCTTCCTGATTCTTCCTGATCCGTGTGATTACTTAGTTTTATGTGTGATTATTACTGGTGTTTTGTCTTTGATCACAATTTATAATCATTTTGCATAGTCTTTATCATGTGTGTCTTTGCTGTGTCCTGAAGGCCACGTGAGACTGAAACTGCCTCATCAGCTGCTCGAATGCTGCACTGAATGCGTGACGGAGGTGATCTGTGCTGCGTTACTGCATTCACACATGATCACCGTGAGAGATGCATGACCTTCATTATATGTGTTTGTGTGCATTGGGAATCACACAAGAGTCTTGTCATGCATGTAAAGTAGACTGACACATGCTGATATAATGTAAAATAAGTCTTTTTTATGACCAAAATCAGAATTTAGTATTTCATAACCATTTTCCACTGTCTCAATGACACTTACAATTAATGTTTTTTTTGCAACCGTGCCTTTATTATCTCTTTGTAAATGTCAGTATTTTTGCTTAAACTCTTCTTATCAGAGTGAAATACTCTGTTGAGGGATATTGTTAAATAGATCTAAGTAAAGTTGATTTCTCATAGTGTTTCTGTAGCAACAGTAGAGCATGACACTAGCAATAACAAGGCCACATTAGGTCATAGGGAATATACATGAACTAATTAAATGTGCACCTTGAATACATTGTAAGTTGCTTTGAATAAAAGTGTCTGATATGATATAAATACAACCCTTTATGAACAGTGGTCATCATAACTAGTTGAAACCTTCAACAACTTCATAGTAAGTGTTGCTGGAGAAGTTTTGTTTTCATCGCTCTGACCACAAACAGCCACAAATACTCCAACAATATAAAGCAGGCAGGAGATTTACAGTCATATAAATTTTCCCCGTGGCTGTAAAGATGACGGTGTGTGTGTAAATCCTCAGATGGCAGCGGTTCGCCTGTAATTATGGCTTTGTGTTGTTGTGTCTCCTCAGGATCCTGAGCAACAATAAGATCTCGGCGCTGAAGAATAACTCTTTTCTCGGCCTGAGAGCTCTGGAGAGACTGTGAGTACAATCACCATTTCCATCCTGTTATAGATCTGTGTAGAGGAGACGTAGCGGGACTGGAGATTTGGCTCCAAGTCATGTAGAAATGTATATATCAATAACTATATGAAATGAGGCCCATCAATCACTAGATATATGTGTTTTCATATCTGCTTCTAGTTCCAGGTGATTATCAGGTGTAAAGGTCTGTGTTTCAACACACATATATCAGTATTATCCAGATATCCGGAGGAGCTGCCTGAAGCATGTGGCCTATTAAAGCAACAGTTGACCTGAACGCCTGATATTAAAGGGTTAGTTCACTCAAAAATGAAAATAATGTCATTTATTACTCACCCTCACGGGTGTGGAACGACAAGACCTTCGTTCATCTTCAGAACACAAATTAAGATATTTTTGATGAAATCCGATGGCTCAGTGAGGCCTGCATAGCCAGCAATGATATTTCCTCTCTCAAGATCCATTAATGTGCTAAAAACATATTTAAATCAGTTCATGTGAGTACAGTGGTTCAATATTAATATTTTAAAGCGACGAGAATATTTTTGGTGCACCAAAAAAACAAAATAACGACTTATATATAGTGATGGCTGATTTCAAAACACTGCTTCATGAAGCTTCGGAGCGTTATGAATCTTTTGTGTCGAATCAGTGGTTCGGAGCGCCAAAGTCACGTGATTTCAGCAGTTTGGCGGTTTGACACAAGATCCAAATCATGATCATCTTACGGGTCTGGAACGACATGAAGGTGAATAATTAATGACATTATTTTCATTTTTGGGTGAACTAACCCTTTAACCCTATAAAACCTGACATATGATATATATATATATATATAGTATAATATAGTGAGAATATAGAGGGAAAAAACAGCTCTATTGTACGTTTCTAGGTAAAGAAGTCTTTGGGTTGACCCTGTCTGAGGTTGGCCATTGATTCGTCCTTCATCACTCCTTTATCTAAGCTCTTATCGTCCCTCCAGACGCGCTGCATTGAGCTGCTGATATTTTGCTTCCCGTGAGTTTCACCATGCAGAGTCAAAGCAGATAGAAATGATCAGATACATGCAAAGGGCAGGCAGCTTTTATTTAGTTCCTGTGTCAATGATGTGAGATGCTTCCTTGCAGTTCAGCTGGATGTGTGTGAATTCTGTGCACTGAATTCATCCCAGTTTCACTAGCTGAGCCAGAGATTACTTTCATGCACCGGACGTCATTTTTGGTGAATGCATTACATCATTTTCAGGAGGAAACCATAGCAACAGTTGTATGGTCAGAAAAAATATATTTGAATGTATTAAAGTCATATTAATATAATGTATTAGAATTAATAGAATAATATATTAATATTAATGATATATAATAGCAATAGTTTTCCAGTGGTGTGAGTATATTTAATATATTATAGTAAAAGTAATATATTAATATTAATAATATACAATAGCAACAGTTTTCTGGTGGGATAAGTATATTTATTATATTAAAGTAATAATAATATTTTAATATATTAATACAATATATTTAATATAATATTTCAAAATTAATAATATATAATAGCTACAGTTTTCCAGTGGGATGTGTATATTTAATATATTAAAGTTATATTAATATATTATAATAATATTTTATAAATTAATATCCACACAAATATGAATAATAGCAACAGTTTTTCAGTAAGATGAGTATAATTAATATAATATAATAATATATTAATATTAATAATATATAATAGCAACAGTTTTCTGTTAGGATAAGTATATTTATTATATTAAAGTAATAATAATGTTTTAAAATATTAATACAATATATTATTAAAATATTAATCATATGCAATAGCAACAGTTTTCCAGTGGGATGTGTATATTTAATATATTAAAATAATATTAATATATTATAATAATATATTATAAATTAATTTCAATAAAAATATTAATAATAGCAACAGTTTTTTAGTAGGATGAGTATATTTAATGTATGAAAGTAATATTAAAATTAATATAATGTATTAGAATTAATAGAATAATATATTAATATTAATAATATATAATAGCAATAGTTTTCCATTGGCGTGAGTATATTTAATATATTACAGTAAAATTCACATATTAATATTAATAATATACAATAGCAACAGTTTTCTGGTGGGATAAGTATATCTGTTATATTAAAGTAATAATAATAATATTTGAATATATTAATACAATTGATTATATTTAATATAATATATTAATATTAATAATATATAATAGCATTTTTTTCTGGTGGGATAAGTATATTTATTATATTAAAGCAATAATAATGTTTTCAATATTAATAATATATAAGAGCAACAGTTTTTTAGTAGGATGAGTATATTTAATATATTAAAGTAAAATTAATATATTAATATATAATATAAGTCATATATCAATATTAATAATATGCAACATCAAAAGTTATCAAAAGTATATTTAATATATTAAAGTAATATTAATATATTATAATTCATATAATAATATATTAGTGTTAATAATATAATAGCAACAGTTTTCTGGTGGGATAAGTATATTTATTATAGTAAAGTAATAATAATATTTTAATATATGAATTTATTTTATTTAATATAATATAATAATATATTAATAATATATCATAGCAACAGTTTTCTGGTATAAGAAATGATAAGTATATTTATTATATTGAAGTAATATTAATATATTAAATTAATATATTCAAATTCATATAATTTATTAATGTAATTATTATATTAAAGTAATATTAATATATTATATGAATATAATTTAATAAATATAATTTATTAATATTAATAATATATAATAGCAGCAGTTTTCCAGTGAGATCAGTATTGTACGGTACTAGGGATGTGCAACAGCGATTGAGTACTTGACCGTGACAGCGACGATCGATCATGTAAACGATGATCGAAATTTTGTTTTTGTTTTTTTCCTCCTGATTGGTTATAGCAGCACTTTGGGCGGCGCCCTGAGCTCTGATTGTTTAGCTTTCCACAGCATGCGTCAAAAGACGTGAGAGAGAATGGCCTCGAAGTCACGTAGTGATGTCTGGCTTCACTTTGACAAGATAAATGAAAATACAGTTCAATGCACGCTGTGCAGCGCCAAGCTTTTATCTTGTGCTGAAAATACCCTTTAAATTCTATTCATAATTAATTTAGCAATAATCATCAGTGATTCCCTTTCGAAAGGGAACTTCTACTCTGCGTTTGCAACGCTATGGGGAAACGTCACGTGACTCGGTGTTCGAAAGTCAACTATCCAATAACTCCAAATCCTATTGGCCGGCGACAGCCTATGACGTCATACAGGCGCGACCCGGAAGTATAAAAGGGGCGCCTGGGGAAGCAGTCATTATCTCATCGTCTTTCGGGACTGTTTGTGTTCATTGTCGATCGTCAAATAACGAGAAATTTCTCTATTATGTCTGAGGACAAGGAGAAGCGTTTCAGGAAGTGTGTGGATCCATGCCCGAGATTTCTGACTCCGGAAGATTCACACACCTTATGCGTCTATTGCCTGGGAGAAGAACACGCACGGATGGTGCTTGAGGGCGCTGTCTGTGTGAATTGTGAGCGTCTTCCGATGAGGACGCTCCGTTCTCGCTTGGCCTTCTTCTCGAGGGATGAAGCGTCAACATCTGCGCCTGGTGGATCCGGCCCTGCTCGTGCTGAGGCAGAGCGGCGGCTGCACTCATGGGGCTCGCAGATGGAGCTCGCTGCCAAGTTTGAGAGAGGTGTTGTGGTCTCTCAGCCCTCGGCGGCGGCTGGCGAGGATGAGCTCCTGGAGGACGACGATGTTCTGTCTCTGACATCATCCGACCCGGGAGCGAGTGTTCTTCTGGCCGATAGCCCCCGTGGCCAGGAGGTGGTAATGGAGGAGGAAGAAGTGGCTTCTTCTTCTTCTTTCTCCAAACCGCCTGGCCCAGCATATGCCGAGTTGCTGGAGGTTGTGGAACGCGCTGCTGGCAGACTGCAGCTGCCGTGGGGGCGCGATAGGAAAGAGCCCGTTCGCGGCAGACTGGACGAACGCTTTCTTTCCGACCACAACCCTGTGACTCCAGTGAGCCTTCCATTCCTTCCGGATCTCCACGTTGAGATCAAGAAGGCATGGAAGAACCCATACTCGGCCAGAATTCATCCACATCAGCGAGGAAATTTCGCTGATGTGGAGGGATTGGGCCAGCATGGGTATGTGTCGCTGCCGCCCATTGACGAGACGTTTGCCAACTATCTCGTCACGGGCAGAGCACCGACTCTAAAAGCTCCGGTTTTGCCGTCCAGACCCCTTAAGCAAACATCCCGTCTGAACGGCAGAGCATATGCTGCTGCGGGTCAGGCTGGTGCGGCTTTACACACGATGGCAGTGTTACAGGCGTACCAGGCTGATCTGTTGAAGGACCTGGATCAGGGGCAAGGTTTGTCCCCTGATGCGGTGGCTGAGCTACGCCGCACCACAGATCTCGCTCTCCGGGCCACCAAACAGACGGCCGCCTCGATTGGGAGATCGATGGCGGCCATGGTGGCCACGGAGAGGCATCTGTGGCTGAACATGGCGGACATCGGGGAGAAAGAGAAGGGCTCTCTTCTCGATGCCCCGGTTTCGCCAACTGAACTTTTTGGCGGCTCCGTTGAGACGGTGGTTGGAAAGTTCAGGGAGGCGAAGGTGCGCTCAGCAGCATATAAAAACTGCATTCCGCTCAGGTCCGATCCTGGGCCCAGAAAGCCGGGAGGCGCTGGCCCGTCTCGAGTCGAGGCTCTGAGGCAGGGCCAGAGGTTTAGCGTCGCCGCTCGAGCGCCTCCTCCATCTCGGAGCAAGTCGCAGAAGCGGCGAGACACGAGGAAGAGGAAAGATGGTGTAAGAGAGGTGATTGATCAACGGCGCCAGCAACGCCGCTGATCGATCCCCTCTCCTGGCGAAGATAAAAGTTGCCTTCGCCCCTCTTCCTTGGCCTCCCAGGGCGTTTTTTAATCACTGTGTAGGTTCAGGTAACACCTTTGAACAGTCAGGCTGACGGCCGGGCCCATGATGAATTCTTTTCTGAAGGCCCGCCTTCTGGCTTGATAGTGAAAGGGTTCTTTGGGCTTCTAGTACCATGGATGTTTTGCCTTCCCATGTTTGTGAAGGAGCAGTCTTGGGTCTTCGAGCCTCGAGAAGGTAAGACAACGTCAAATTTAAATCTCTAAATATTGACTGTGTGTTGTTACCTGTATAATTCCTGAACATGGCATAGTGAATGTAACATTGAGAAATAGTATTTATAGGGGTTTTTTGGGCAAAACTGGAATGTTGAGACTGACTAAGCAGGTCACAGAATGGCTGCTGCTTAGTTTTCTCTCTATGTGGAGTAGCCTCTCGGCTATTTTCAGTATAGTTTGAGTTGGCACTCATTGCTTCAGTTTGTATGTCTACGGCGGCCCTAACCGGCCGCCTGACTTTTCAGCTTTGAGCTTCACTTTATTTTTCTCATCATGAGATTTAGAAGTGGAGATCAGACTGTTTGTTATGGTGCCTGTTGTATATAATAAAGAAGATAGGCCTATAACTTGGCAGCCAAGCTAGAGCTAGGTGATGTGATATATGAATTAACCCCATATGTATTCACTATCCTTTCAGGATTTGTTTCCTAGTTCTGGTTTTCCTCCCGAGGGAGTTGTTAGGCTGTACGCCCAATTATCCCCTTGCTGGTGTAGGTGCAATTTGAGTTTTACAGCTAGGTTGTAGACTGTTTCCTGACTCCCTTATGCTGTTCCTCAGGTGGTAGGCCCTTATATTTGCGTAGATAAGCTATGCAGGTGTGTGCTTGGCCCCACTTTCTAGAACTTTCATGCTAAAAGGAATAACTTTCTCCTGAGCCACTTGATAAATTTGTTTTATCAAGTTTGAGTTGACGTTGCTAGTTTTTAGCTCCTGTCCTCTGGGGTTTAGATCAGATTTGAGGATCTGTGTTGGAAGTGTTTTTCTTTTTAAAAATAAAAGCATGTAGATCAAAGTTTGTGTTACTTTGGGTTCTAGACTTTTGCCCTACACTGTATGTGAGCCTATGCTGCCACAGGTTGGCACCTGCTCTCATAACAGTAGGCCTTTTGCTGTGAAAGTAGGCCTTTGTTTTGAGTATTTGGTGACTTGTACTCTCCAGTCTGAGGTCCTTGTCACTGGGTGCATCACCTGTTGGATTGCATATTCAGGGTAGTTAGTGCCACTTTGTTGAAGAAAACTGGTATCTATTGGCTCCCTTTTTTAGTGGTCTGGTTAACGGTTATACTGCTTATAACTCGGATTGTAGGCCTTATGATATTCGGCCTCCTTCTAGTTAGCGGTTGTTCTACTATACTGTTTAACTGATCATAATGTGCTCACATATTTTCACAGGTTTACGCTGCCACAGGCCATGCCGCGTGTCTGTCTGAGGTAGTAGGCTTATATTAGCCTTCCTTAGACCATGTTGGCTTTGTTTGGTTCCCTTTAGTCAAAATGTGTATTTAGGGTACATTGCCTGTTGGAATGTGTAGCCTAGCGCAGGTCGCAGTTAGCTTCCCATAGCTTTTTGGGTTACAGCTGGTTCCCTGTAGCTTGGTTCACTTTAATTCACGAGTTGTAGCCACGTGTTATTGAATTGGCAGGCCCCTTCAGGCCTCCTTTTTTAGTTTACGTTTGGCACAATTTGTGTTTTAACCTGTGAGTAGGCTGATCGCCACCTGTTACTGGAATGAAGGCCCCTTTAGGCCTCCTTTTTCTAGTCGACTGGTCGGCAGGATGCCTGGGAAACCATGCCACCATCGGCCACACCCCATCACTGACGGAGAGGCCCTAACAGGCCTGTTCTCTGTGTTTGGCAGTGTTTTTCATGTGTTAATCATGACACTGTTAATACGTGGCCTCTGGGTGGTATGGTTATGGTTACGGTAGCCACTTGCTGATGCCACATGTTTACTAAGGCAGGCCTACTTCGGCCTCCGGTGTAATATGTGGAGTTCAGTTATATACTCCTCTCGCTGTGAGGGTGACAAGGTGCTTTTTACCGAGTATTTCGAGTGGCTAGCCCCTCAGGTTGGTTTGGCAGCAAAACCTTACTGAAGGTTGTTTTTTACCTAGATCTGCCTCCCTGAGTCCTATTCTAGTTGAGCTAAGGGCCACCTAGCGCCTAGGGTGGATCTTTTGTGCTCCTAGAAACGGCCACAAGACTACGCCGTGTGTATTAGAGGTTGCTAGGCCTACGGGCCGCCTAGTTTTAACACACTGGAGTATGTTTACGTGTATTTCTCTTTGAGATTTATCTTTATACACTTCTGTTGGCCAGAGGCCTAAGTGATAAACCAACCTCCTTCTGTCTGGTTGTTTATCGTCCTTTGGGCCTAAACACTGCCACGAGCTGATGCCACGTGTCTGTTGAGGTTATAGGCCCCTCCAGGCCTTCCTTAATGCGTGCTGGCGTACGCTGTACTCCTCTTGCTTTAGAGAGTAAAAGGTGTTTTTACTGAGTACACTGCTCGGTGGATCGTGTTGGGTGGATTGTCATGTGGGCACTTTGCAGCCTCTTAGGCTGCCATTGAAGTCATCTTTCTACCCCGGAAAGGAAGCCGGGCAACTTTCTGTTTGACTTCTGTTATTCACTTAACTCTATCATGCTGTAGGCCTCTTTCGGCCTCCATGAGTATGTGCCCATCGCATGATCTACCTGTTACGTGAGTTTCGTACTTCCCTTTTAGGGTTATGTTTGTAATAGTGCTTAGCTCCCTAAGCTGGTCATGGGGTAGGCCTTAATCAGGCCTCCTCTTAAGGATCCAGCATCAGGCTGGTTTGTGCTCCCCTGCATCAGGGTTCTGTAGCGCACGGCCTCCTCAGTGCGTTAATTAAGCACTGGGTAGATCCTAGGATGAGTGGATTATACTCCCCTCAATACGAGGGTTCATAGCATTTAGCTGAGTTCTGCTCTCCAGGATGCCCGTCTCTACGCGTGGGTTTGAGTTTGTTTCTGCCTCTTTGCAGTCACTCTTACTTACTATCTTCTGTGAAGAATGCGTGTTAGGAGGCTCTGTATTCAGACAGGGTTGGCCCAGACTGAGTTTGTCTCAGGTCAGACAAGGTCGGCCTCCCTGGTGGCATTAAGGGTGACTTCGTTCCCCTCTAGTGGCTGGCCGGGGTTCCCTTCGGTTCCCTGGCCACATTCCCTTGAAGGGACCACTGTTTCTTATGGAAAAGTGGGTTCCAGACGCTTTAGCACCTTCTGTAGGGCCTTGGAGGAGGTCCTTCATGGAGTTTAGCTTGGGCTGTTGGCCGAAGGGAATGCTGTCACTGACAGCCTGGTGTGACCCGAGGGAGAGTTGCCAAGCAGTTCCTACTGCTCTGGAGCCTTTGTCTCAGCCATTTTTCTTGGCAGGCATTCTCCTCAAGCATGGCGGCGTGGGTATATCGTTCCCCATAGCGTTGCAAACGCAGAGTAGAAGTTCCCTTTCGAAAGGGAACGTCTCAGGTTACGAATGTAACCAGGGTTCCCTGAGAACAGGGAACGAGACTCTGCGTTTCCTTGCCATACATCGGGCTGCCTGCTGAACAGTCCCTCAAGACGATGGATAATGACTGCTTCCCCAGGCGCCCCTTTTATACTTCCGGGTCGCGCCTGTATGACGTCATAGGCTGTCGCCGGCCAATAGGATTTGGAGTTATTGGATAGTTGACTTTCGAACACCGAGTCACGTGACGTTTCCCCAAAGCGTTGCAAACGCAGAGTCTCGTTCCCTGTTCTCAGGGAACCCTGGTTACATTCGTAACCTGAGACGTTTTCATACTGTAAAATAACATTTTGGTTGATCAGAAAGTGCAAATTGAATCCAAAATACTGCTGAAATATTAAAATAAATTTAAAAAATTACAATAGTGACGCTTTTTAAAGCGCAATCGGAGTTACACTTTCGGTCAAGCTCACGTTTGCATTCACAAACCTTTTGCAGATGAAAGTTGTAATAACTACATCTGATTAATCTAATAGAGGATGTGTTGGGTCAGGATATCAACATTTATTAACACGCCGAATGTGCTGCATATCAGTGTTCAGTTTCATGCTCAAATGCAATGCCCAATATTGACTATCTGAGTTATTTGAGACCGTCATATTGCTTTTACATGTTTCTTTTAAAAAAATAAAAATACTGATGTTATAATAATGCAGCTTTTTTCATTGTATATCTTCAATGGCATAATTCGTATAATTCGTATAGCTTCGAAAATGCGCAGGCAATTCATGGAATCGCTTAATAATGTAGATGAAAAAGCAGAAATCTGCCATAAACAGCATTATAATGAGAACTTTATAGAAATCTTCAGTAAATTCTGTCCTTGCCCTCTCTCTCTCTCTCTCTCTCTCTCGCTATAGCGCGTAACTTAAAGTTCACAGGCATTTGCATCTTTTTATGCAGATACAAGTTGTAATGTTACGTCTATATTATGTATCCAAGTTATCTGATTAATATCATAGGATGTGTCATAGAACGGGCTTCAGTTTATTGGCATAAAGTCACTCTTCACCTCAGGCAGCTATTCCTTTCAGATGCTTCTTTATTAATAACATCACTGCATCATAATCATAATCTAACAGTGTTCTAATCACGTGTTCACGTTTTCATAGACACATTTTCATGTCATATTTTTATTTTTAACATTCATTTTCATAGCAGTCTTCAGATAGCCTATTTTCATTAGGCCTCCATGACGGCCATGCCCCTGTGAACAACAACAACAAAAAAATTATAACAATAAGTCAGTGGAAGTATTTTGAGTAACAGGTACTTCTTGTATATAAATAAATACTGTTGGGGTTCAAAACAATGAAATACCTGGAAAAAGCGATTCCTTTTTGAAGTGTGCAAGTCATTGTGCGTTTTGCAGGGCCATTTTCTTGGTGCGTGAGATTTACTCGGGACATTCTGATGGTCTGATGAGAGCAGCTTTTATGAATATGCAGTGAAATTTATGTGCATGAGACGATTGCTGAGGCAACACAGGATTTCGCCAACAACAATAGTTTACAGAATATTTTCATCTCTTGATAAAATGAAACTTCTGTTGAATTTGAATTTGATGTATTTCAGGCTTTTAAAATTCTTCAGCACTTTATTAATGCAGTGATTTAGACGTGATCGCAGTCGCACGATTCAAACTAGTGGCCGAAAACTGACTCAAATGATCTCATCATTACAGAAACACAAAATGGTTTTCATGGTTGTTTTCTTAAACTTGTTTTCACTTCATTTCAAATGGACCGACAGTTTTTTTTTCCCTGAAGGAAGTGCGGTGTGTGAGATTCCTGCGTGAAGCTCGCAGGAGGTTCGACTGTCTGCCTTTGATAAGTGAGGTGCCGTTTGGACTGAGGCGAGTTCAGTCCCTCTCCAGAGCCGCATCAGTATTCATTCAGCTGCTACTTCCTTTCTGAATGTGTCCGTCAGACGAGCCGTTCAAGGATCCTTCTGTGGCTCTCGCTGGTTTTTTGTCTTTGCTGTTGACAGGGTCTGTTTGAGACCAGCTGCTGGATTAATGCTTTGAGCTGCTCAGCGTCTGTCATGTGGACGCTGCAAATGTGATGAATAGATTCAGTGCGCCTGTATTTATTAGCATTTATATCAGTTAATTGGGTCATTGGCAAATTGTTACTAATTACTAAAAAAGACCCAGTTTAACATTTGAAGGTCAGTTTAATCAGAACAGAGCTGTCAAAGAGGAGTTTATGATAAAATCTCTAAAGTGAATGCAGATTTTATGCTTTAAATCTACTGCAGAAATTTCATTTAATTATATGATTCATTACAATATGATTATATTGATATTAACATTAATAACTCACCAAAATGTTTTCTAGTCAGTAGACTGCTTATCCATCCCCATCCATCCATCATCTCTCATCTCTCTGTCCATCCCTCCATCCATCCATCCATCCATCATCTCTTATCCATCCATCCATCCATCCATCATCTCTTATCCATCCATCCATCCATCCATCCATCCATCCATCCATCCATCCATCCATCCATCCACCATCTCTCATCCATCCATCTATCCATCCATCCATCCATCCATCCACCCATCCATCCATCCATCCATCCATCCATCCATCCATCCATCATCTCTCATCCCTCTGTCCATCCATCCAGTCATCCATCCATCATCATCTCTCATCCCTCCATCCATCCAATCATCCATCCATCCATCCATCCATCCATCCATCCATCATCTCTACATTTATCCATCCATCATCTCTCATCCCTCTATCCATCCATCCATCATCTCTCATCCCTCTGTTCCTCCCTCCATCCATCCCTCCCTCCCTCCATCCATCCATCCATCCATCCATCATTTCTCATTCCTCTGTCCATCCCTCCATCCATCCATCCATCCATCCATCCATCCATCATTTCTCATCCCTCTGTCCATCCCTCCATCCATCCATCCATCCATCATCCCTTCATCATCCAACCATCCATCCATCCATCCATCCATCCATCATCTCTCATCCCTTTGTCCATTCCTCCCTCCATCCATCCATCCATCCATCCATCCATCATCTCTCATCCCTCTGTCCATCCCACCCTCCCTCCCTCCCTCCCTCCATCCATCCATCCATCCATCCATCAATCATCCCTCTGTCCATCTATCCATCCCTCCATTTATCTATTCCTCAATCCATCCATCCATCCATCCGTCCACCATCATCTTCTTTCCGCCCATCCATCATCCATCCATCATCTCCACACATCCATCCATCCATCTATCCCTCCATTTATCTATTTCTCCATCCATCCATCCATCCATCCATCCATCCATCCATCATCTCTCCACCCATCCATCCATCCATCCCTCTATTTATCTATTCCTCCATCCCTCCGTCCATCCATCCATCATCCATTCATCATCTCTCCACCCATCCATCCCTCCATTTATTTATTCCTCCATCCATCCATATCTCCATCCATCCATCCCTCCCTCCATCTATCATCCATCCATTTTTCCACCCACCCATCCCTCCATTTATTTATTCCTCCATCCATCCATATCTCCATCCATCCATCCCTCCCTCCATCTATCATCCATCCATCCATCCATCTATCCCTCTGTTTATCTATTCCTCCATCCCTCCGTTCATCCATCCATCATCCCTTCATCCCTCCATCCAACCCTCCATCCATCCACTCTGTATCACATTTTCAAAAGTGTGTTTAGCATTAATTCCAGCAAAGTAAATCAACATTTGCAGGGAACTTACCAACATTTGCTAGCGCTCTTAGCACGTTGACTTTAGCTATCAGGGCTCTATGCAGAATTTAATTTGAAATGTCAACAACAGAAAACTGTCAGACCACAATCACATGCATGTAACGTTTTACATTATTTTCCATCTTCCTGTCATTTTCCTTGAGTTAGCGATGAAATAGCACATTTGGGCCTGAGAGACAGTGATGTATCAGAGGTCATCAGTCACCATAAATCTGGCTCTCAACTCAAGCAGTTCCACTGAGAGCTCTTTATAATGGCTGACCCTGTTATTGGAAGGAAACTGCAACAGGAAGTGGACTTTTAGACAGTGATGTCACAACGGACGCATAGGTGACCTTTTTACACCAGCTTGGTTTCCTGTCCAGCTGAAAACAGCAGCAACAATTGTAGACGTTGTTGTTGTGTGTCTATGTGTGTTTCTCTTCGTCTCTGAATAGCATCTTTATTTACAGTCGCAATTAGACTGATGAGAACTGGCTCAGTTAGTAGGACACACACCGGAGCTCTGACCCCAATCTTGCTTTAGTGTCACCGTCATTTCCAGTAACTCAGCATCATTACACAATAAAAGCCCTTTCAGTGCTTGTGCCATTGTGACTGAAAGTTTTATTTTACGCTCCCAGAGGAAATCTTTATTGTTTACCGTCTGCTCATTCACTTTAGAAAGTTCTCAGCGTTTTCATGAATAAACGAACTTTGTCTCGGATGTTTCTCCTAAAAATTCCCCAGTAAGGAATACAGTGAAAGTGTAGAGCTAAATGTTGACAGCAGCTCAGACCATTTGGCTTCAGGAGAATATGATGAGAAATGTTCATATTAAGATTTCTTATTGCAGACGTAGTTTCTTGGCAAATCGAAGCACATTTTGAGAGATTGTTGAGGTTTTTGCTGAAACTTTAGAGGAACTTAAAACTCTACTAGCTCTCTGTTTAATCTCACTGCTAAGAGAAAAAGTTGAGATACTCATTCATAATGTTTCAAGATTTATTTTTAATTTCAAGATTTCTATTGGCTAATTCAAGACAATCACGTGTTACATATTTTTAAAGCAATTTAAGAACAAAAGCACGTCAACTTTGGTCATCAATTTAATTATGAGATACAAATATTTTGTAATCAGCCCATTATGAGACATTTACAAGTCTCTTGTCATAATTTTGCCTTTTTAAAAACCATTTACAGTTGCTCATTTTTTGTAACCAATCACTATCCAGCTCAGATCACTGAAGAGGCCAATCAGCCCCACCTCCTTTGTGATCTATCTTTCCTACTGGTTGTTGAAGCAGCATCTGAATGCTCGCTGTTTTCTCCCTTTGTGTTTTATAATGTTGTACAGGACATGATGTGACACTTCACAGAAGCACATTTAGACATTTAGTCTTTTTCAACAGACGTAGATTGTTTAAACATGTAGTACTTTCTCAACATGATGTGGTGTTTTAGTGAAATCATCCCCCTCAGAAGTGTCATTAAAACGCTGCTGGATTCTCACTAATGAGTGCTTCAGCTCTGCTCTCTGTCAAACTCTTCCACAGCGTCTGCCCTTTGTTAGTTTAGGTTAATCCACCCGTACGCACCATTAATTGTCTTGAAGAAACACACATTCATTCCGTTCCGGCACGTTTCTGAAAGGCCTACACATGTGAGCGTGATGATTAGGATATAAATCTATACATTAATGTCATGAGCGTGCCACGCCGCCACCTTTAGCTCAGGCTGAATAGATTCCTCTGTAGATATTATGGGTTATGGAAGATAATTACTGGCTGGTGAAGTTTATCAGGTGTTTAACTATCTGCTGAGCCCATAAAGTCAGTATAGACATGAGGAAATCATCTAGATATCAAACAGGCTTTAATTTGAAAAACTTTACAGCAGTGAGTCGAGCCAGCTAAGAGACACAACACAAATCTGAGTCTCTTATGCTGCAAAACATGAATTTCTTACTTAGTATTTTTGTTTTGTTTTCAATTACAAATATCTATTTTTAAAGAAAAATGTCTTTATTTTTGGGTGAACTAACCCTTTAAATTTATGTCATTTATTACTCGCCCTCATGTCGTTCCACACCCGTAAGACCTTCGTTCATCTTCAGAACACAAATTAAGATATTTTTGATGAAATCCGATGGTTCAGTGAGGCCTGCATAGCCAGCAATAACATTTCCTCTCTCAAGATCCATTAATGTACTAAAAACATATTTAAAACAGTTCATGTGAGTACAGTGGTTCAATATTAATATTATAAAGCGACGAGAATATTTTTGGTGCGCCAAAAAAACGACTTATATAGTGATGGCTGATTTCAAAACACTGCTTTATTAAGCTTCAGAGTGTTATGAATCAGCCTGTCAAATCGTGATTCGGATCGCGTGTCAAACCGCCAAACTGCTGAAATCACGTGACTTTGGAGCTCCGAACCGCTGATTCAACACAAAAGATTCATAACGTTCCGAAGCTTCATGAAGCAGTGTTTTGAAATCGGCCATCACTATATAAGACGTTATTTTGTTTTTTTGGCGCACCGAAAATATTCTCGCCGCTTTATAATATTAATATTGAACCACTGTACTCGCATGAACTGATTTAAATATGTTTTTAGTGCATTAATGGATCTTGAGAGAGGAAATATCATTGCTGGCTATGCAGGCCTCACCGAACCATCGGATTTCATCAACAATATCTTAATTTATGTTCTTACGGGTGTGGAACGACATGAGGGTGAGTAATAAATGACATTATTTTAATTTTTGGGTGAACTAACCCTTTAAATCATTTTCTAAAAAAAAAAAAAAAAAAAAAAAAAACAATTAAAACAATTGATCACATTTTTTTCTTCAGTTTAATTAATTTATTTTTTAATTATTTTCTTATTTAGTATTTTTTGTTTTGTTTTCCATTACAAATATGTAAACATTATTGAATAAATATGCATATAATTGAGAATCAAAATTACTTAAGATATTAATTCTTGCTTTCCAAAAAATAAATAAATAAATAATAATAATAATAATAATAATAAAATAATAAAGTGACTTAAAACAAGAAAAAAACTGTCAGTGAGGTAAAAAATGATCTTGTTTTCCCTCTGTTTAGTTTTTCTGACCCCACTGACACATTTTTTTTTTAAGCATAAACTCACTTAATTTTGTTTTAATTTTAAACAAAACTTAATATCTTAAGTCATTTTGCTTCTCCAGTAAATGTATCTTGATTTAAGAATGTTTAGATATTTGTGCTGGAAAACAAGACAGAAACACTGAGGAAGAAGCTCATTTTTTGCAGTTGTAGTAAATTGTCCTTTTTATTCTGAGTTAAATTAAAGGAACCCTAATGCTAATAATTTTTAAGTATGCATGGCATTTGTGTTTTCGTCTTGATCAACACAGATGCATATCTGATGATAGATGGCACTTTTAAGACCATGAAATATTGCGTACGAACGTTTTTGAAAGATGGCATGCAAACTTCCTTTACGCTCTGGAAACAAGTGGGATGAACAGAAAAGTTTAATGGTGCTGAACAAAAGTGTTTCCGAACTTACCGTTTCACTGGAGTCACACACCATTTAAGCCGGACAGAAGCCATTTATCAGCAGTAATGACCGTCACACATGAGCGTTAAATATTTCACATTAACCACATTTAATCAATCCAAAAGCACTGAGAACTGTGATTTATAACCAGATGAATGATTTGAAATGCATATCTTGGGTGTTTTGTTTTTGAAAAGCTTCTAAAAACATTCAGTTGTTGCTAGCTGCTTCGCAAATAACCAAACAGGAAACCAGAAGGCCTCCGATCTTCCAAGAAAGAAGGATTATGAAAGGTCAAAAGTCTGTCTTGTGACATTTTTCCTGCACGGTTTGTCCGCAGATGTGTGTGAGCTGGACTCATTGTGTACAGACATGTGGAGGGTCTCCTGTCACTCCCCTCAGACACAGGAAACACTGCGACACAATTTCAGGAAGTTTGTTCAGGCCTCAGAGGAAAGCCAGGAGTCATATCAAGATATCGTTCATGTATTTTTAATGCACACGGACTGAGACAGTCAGTCAGAGCTGAACACAGAAGTTTGAGGTGTTTATGTGTGGTTGGAAGTGTGGAGTTATACAATTTAAGAAGAAAAGTTATATATGGAACTTTAAAGGGTTCCGTCACACACTTCATATATATAGAACCTTTTAGGGCTCTCCATCATGTGATTATTTTATGGACTTAGTTTTAATTAATTAATTTTGTTTTAATTCATTTTTATTTTTTTATTACATTTTATGAATTAAACCACTTGTAAACACTATATATATATATATATATATATATATATATATAATATGGGGCATTTCCTCCGAGGAGGCAAGGGAGGCAGTGCCTCCTCAAAATAATAATGAGAAAATAATCCATATTACATATAAAACAACACAAATATTACAAATTATGACATTAAAAAGAGCGCAAGTCACTTGTATTTTTAAAGGAACACTGCCCAACAGCGACACCTGCAGGTAACGTTACAGCAGGAGTCATGCCTCCCTTTCCACTCATAGAAAACCATCAGACCCCCGGCGTGCGGTGGGTTTTGTGGGGGGTAATTGAGAACGACTGGGGGAAAGTCACATGAGAGGAGGCAATGTCTCCATCGTGCTATGATTGGATGTAATTGGTTATGATTGGATATGATTGGTTTGTGCGATAAATCCCGCCTCTTGTTTACGCGCACGTTTCGCGCGTCAGTTTGAATGAATAAATGATGCCGTCAATGGGAAGACTAATTGAAAAGTAAGTACACAGATCACCCAGTTATATATCACTGCTTTATGTCACGTCAAAATCAAACTTGAAATGGACTGAAAACATGATGACTGCGGGGTTTTTAGTGCAATCAGCTTAGTGAAATTAAAAATACATCTTCGTGTCTGTGACAGACGGTGTTTACCCAGCATGACTGATGATCCAAAATAGCCTAAGTTAAAAAGAAAAACATCAATGCACAAATAAAATATATTGTTTAAATTTGTTACAGCCTTTAGTTATTATTTTGGAATGAATGTAGAAATGCTTAAAACACTAACTTGATGAGATTGACTTGGTTTTGATAAATAGAACATTTATTACAATACATTGTTAATGTAAAATTACAAAATAGAATTGTATTTGGTTTCTTTTTTTTTTTTCTTTTTTGATGTAATGTAAAGTAATGTTCATTTAACAAGGAAGATGTGTCAACGTTAAGAGTAATGCACATGAATTTACATTGATTCATAAATAAAAAATGCAGAACACCACTGCACGCCACTGATATATATATATAATGTATAATTTATATATGATATATAATTACAGTTGAGTGCAAAAGTTTACATAACTCTTGCAGAATCTAGAAAAATGTGAATCATTTTAACAAAATAAGAAGGATCATGAAAATTGCATGCTATTTTTTATTTAGTACTGTACTTAATAAACTATTTCACATAACAGTTGTTTACATAAAGTCCACAAGACAAAAAAAATAGCTGAATTTATAAAAAATGACCCCGTTCAAAAGTTTACATACCACTGATTCTTAATACTGTGTGTGGTTACCTGATGATCCACGACTATTTGTTGTTTTGTGATGGTTGTTCATGAGTCTCTTGTTTGTCCTGAGTAGGTAAACTGAGCTCTGTTCTTCAGAAAAATCCTCCAGGTCCTGCAGATTCTTCAGTTTTCCAGCGTCTTCTGCATATTTGAACCCTTTCTAGCAGTGACTGTGTGATTCTGAGATCCATCTTTTCACACTGAGGACAACTGAGGGACTCAGACAAAAGTATTAAACAAGGTTCAAACATTCACTGATGCTCCAGAAGGAAACACGATGCATTAAGTTGGGGATGTAAACTTTTTGAACTGGATGAACAGAATAAATTGTACTTTTTTTGTCTTCTGGGAAACATGTAAGTATCTTTTGTAGCTTCCAAAGGGCAGAACTAAATGAAAAAAAGATGTTCTTTAAACAAAAAAAAAAACTTGCACATCAACTTCTTGTTCAAAAGTTTTCACCCCTGACTCTTAACGCATCGTGTTTCCTTCTGGAGCATCAGTGAATGTTTGCAGCTTTTGTAATAGTTGTGTGTTTGAGTCCCTCAGTTGTCCTCAGTGTGAAAAGATCTCAGAATCACACAGTCACTGCTAGAAAGGGTTCAAATATGCAGAAGATGCTGGAAAACTGAAGAATCTGCAGGACCTGAAGGATTTTTCTGAAGAACAGAGCTCAGTTTAACTGCTCAGAACAAACAAGAGACTCATGAACAACCATCACAAAACAAAAAAATAGTCGTGGATCATCAGGTAACCACACACAGTGTTAAGAATCAATGGTATGTAAACTTTTGAACAGGGTCATTTTTATAAATTCAGCTATTTTTTGTCTTGTGGACTTTATGTAAATAACTGTTATGTGAAATAGTTTATTAAGGACAGTACTAAATAAAAAATAACATGCAATTTTCATGATCATTCTTATTTTAAAATGATTCACATTTTTCTAGATTCTGCAAGGGGTATGTAAACTTTTGATCTCAACTGTATATGTGTTTATATAAAAAAATTTTCTACCGTTCAAAAGTTTGGGGTAATATTATGAAATATTATTGCAATTTAAAATTTTCTATTTGAAAATATATTATAAAATGTCATTTATTTCTCTGATCAAAGCTGAATTTTCAGCATCATTACTCCAGTCTTCGGTGCCACATGATCCTTCAGAAATCATTGATTTGAAATAGAAATATTTTGTAACATTATAAATATCTTTACTGTCACTTTTGATTAATTTCCTTTGTGCTTGCTGAATAAAATAATAATTTCTTAAAAAATAAAAAAAAATCCCAAAAAAAACCTACTGACCCCAAGCTTTTGTATGGTAATATTTATTTATTTATACTGTGAACTGTTCTTTCGCTCAACAGTTTGACTGCTTTGTCATGTATCTCTGTGTCTCTCTCGCTGATATCTCTTCTCTCTCTCTGTCTTTAGGGATCTCAGAAGTAATCTAATCAGCAGAATCGCCCCCGGTGCGTTTCATGGCCTGACGGCTCTGAAGAGATTGTAAGTATGATTATGACCTCGGAAATGTGCATGAAAACCTGCAGTCATCGTGTTTTCTTAATGCTACAATGCTCTAGAAATGTTTCTAGAGCTACAATCTCTCATCACATGACCCAACAGTTTCCATTGTAATCACAGGATTCCTTAAACCGTTCGTTAAAGATGTACTGTCCATAATCCCATATTTTACACATCCAATATGTTCTGACTGGCTGTGATATCAGATAAATGACTTGATGCTGGAAACCCTTTAGATTTAAATTATCATTAAGTGCTTATTTATATTATATAAAACATTATGAATCTATTTTGGTCATGGGGGCTGTTGCGTTAAAAACGTATTATTTTTAACTCTGTTACTTCACTTAGTACAAATTTCTAAACATTAATAAAATCAATAAATATTTAACTGAGAAGCAAAATGACTTTAGGTATTAAGTCTTGTTTTCTATAAAAATTAAGTGAGTTTTTGCTTAAAAATGGCATTTTTAGGCCAGATTAGGTCTTTCCCATTGGCAGATATTTGTTCTTGTTTTAAGCATAAACTAATTTAATTTTCATATATTTTATATCTTCGTATGACTTAATATCTTCAGTCATTTTGCTTCTCCAGTAAATGTATCTTGATTTAGAGTGTTTAGATATTTTTGCTGGAAAACAAGACAGAAACACTGAGGAAGAACATGATTTTTTTTGCAGTGTGAAAGTTACCCACAGTATAAGTGATTTCAGGTTTTATTGAAACTTTTGGTGCTCAGAAAATAGCAAAACTCTGTAATATTTGTATACTATTCTGTACTGTTTAAATAGATCATAATACAAGGAATATGATTTTCCTTCACTGTACTATGAAAAGTTTCAGAGCTCAAAACTTTCTTTCCAGTCCAAAACAAACATTTAATGAAGCTAAACTACGATCTCCGCAACTTTTTTACGTCACACAAACAAATCGGTTAACACAAGCCCATATTTACATCCATATATTTTAATGCAAATTTTAGGATATTGCATAAAAAACTACACAAAAATGTGAAAAAAAACAAAAAAAACAGCACATTACTTGCTCATAAACTATGATGGAAACATTTATTCCCGAACACATCGAGTCATGTGACTGAATAATTTACTGATCTGATAGGCTACTAGTAGCCATTAAGTCTGGCCGAGTGCATTGTTTCTAAACCGCAAATCATTATTACATTTATTTTGTTTATTTTGACAGGAAATAGAAATTAATTTGCATAAAAAAGGTGTAAAAATTGAACTTTAGTCAAGTTTTTGCAGTAAAAGTAAAAGCAGAGCCAGAAGCACCACAGCTAACAATATGTCCTTAGAACATTTTGCTAACGTTCCCATTACAAAAGATACAAAACAACAAAAAAGTTTTAAAAACGTCTTTTCTTGGTTGTATGAACGTTAAGGGAACATTCCGTTTTATCATTTTGCAAACATTATTGATACGTTACTTTTAAATGTTCTCTGAACATTCCGAAACACGTTTTAAAACAACATTTAAAAACATTCCATGAACGATGCGTTTTGTGCTAACGTTTTGAGAACATTATTAAAGACCACTTTGCACATTCCTGGAAGAATGTTTGTTTAAAAACTTGCCACAATTTTAGCTAAAGTTCTGAGAACATTCCCTGTTAGCTGGGATAGCTGGGAAAATATGTTCTCAAACTTTTACATTTGATCCCCCATTTGTGAATATTAGATCACATCTTTATGCAACACCCTTCAGAATCAGAGCCGAAGACGATCTGAAGGTTAATTCTGTTGTGAAGAGGCTTTTAGCATCTCGACGCACAGATGTGGCAGGAGAAACGGGAGCCGTGTGGACGGTTTAATGTGACACTGATTGGTGGATTTGAGCGGCTGATTGTGGATGTGTGTGTGCCAGGCTGCTGTACGCGTATAATTTAAGCGGCAGGTCTAATTTAAGAGCTCGCAACCGATGATTACAGCACTGAACTGAACCGCTCCCACTGCACCGCAGCAGCGCATGTTTCTCATTACAGTGGGCATGAAACCACACACACACACACACGCACTCACACACACAGCACACCACAGCTGCCGAGTTATGCTTCACGTCAAGTTATTGAATGGAAGGTTTGTTCGTATCGCTGGAGGTTCGTCGCTGCGGTTGCCAAACATTCAGGATCTGCGCCGGTCGTGGGTTTAGTCTCAAGTAGGAGTAATTGGCGAGTTACTAAGATTAGAGTCCAGCTCCTAAAGCACTTAACCCTTATTTTCCTCAAGGGTCCCGTTACCTCAGCGAACGTCTCTTTAGATGAAATGTGCCTGATAAAGAGTAACCGGTTCATTTATGGATGCAGAAACGGGGTGCTCAGCGGTTGCTCTTTCATTGCTCGAGTGATTTAATGGAGACTCAGTTGTGTTTAATGTGTCTAAACTCTGTCTCAGATGTTTCTCCTACTAATTTAACAGCAGAAATAAAAATACAGTAAGGAGTCAATAGTTCACACAGTCATATAATAGTCAGATCATTTGGTCTTGGGTGCAGTGCTGTTATTGTTAACTAAAACTTAAAAAATAACTTTTAACGATTAAGCTGACATAAATTGAAATCAAAAAAAAAAAAAAAAAAAATCCAATATAAATATTAGATGTAACACTTAAACTTAAAAAACTTAAATGAAAGTTAGAAAAGGCAACTAACTGAAATAAGTGTAAGTACTAAAATTGTTAAAAGTAAAATTCCAGTAAATAATAAATAAAAGCTAAATAGAAATATTTAAAAAAAAAAAAATACAAAAGCACATATAATTACTAAAGCTTAAATTAAAATTAAAACTGAAAACATGAAAATAAAAGTGAATAATATGAATAATAAAATATTAATATAGCAAATAAATAATTCTAAAATAACCCTGCTAGTAAATGTTCATATTGAGTTTATATTGTTGTCATTTTGATTCCAGATATTGGGATCTGAGCACGATTTGAGACATTGTTGAGATCTAGAGGAGATTACTGGGGTCTGTTTCTCAAGAGAAGCAGGAGACTTCAACAGAAGACTCAATTTGCTCTCCATTCAATCTTTATAAAAGAGATATTAAAGAGGTTGAGCAATGCTTGAGCAATGCTTTAAAACCATTACATCACCATAGTAACTGCATAATAACGCCTTGGCAACCACCTGAGCAATGCTTTAAAACCAGTAATTCCTTGGCAACCACCAAAGCAATGCTTTAAAACCATTAGATCACCATAGCAACTGCATAGTAACACCTTGGCAACCACCTGAGCAATGCTTTAAAGCCATTAGATCACCACAGCAACAGCCTTGGCAACCACTTGAGCAACCACAGCAACTGCATAGCAATGCCTTGGCCACCACTTGAGCAATGCTTTAAAACCATTAGATCACCATAGTAACTGCATAATAACACCTTGGCAACCACCTGAGCAATGCTTTAAAACCAGTAATTCCTTGGCAACCACCTGAGCAATGCTTTAAAACCATTAGATCACCATAGCAACTGCATAGTAACACCTTGACAACCACCTGAGCAATGCTTTAAAGCCATTAGATCACCACAGCAACAGCATAGTAAAACCTTGGCAACTACCTGAGCAATGCTTTAAAACCATTAGATCACCACATCAACTGCATAGCAACGCCTTGGCAACCACTTGAGCAACCACAGCAACTGCATAGCAATGCCTTGGCAACCACTTGAGCAATGCTTTAAAACCATTAGATCACCATAGCAACTGCATAGTAACACCTTGACAACCACCGATGCAATGCTTTAAAACCATTAGATCACAATAGCAACTGCATAGTAACACCTTGACAACCACCGATGCAATGCTTTAAAACCATTAGATCACCATAGCAACTGCATAGTAACACCTTGGCAACCACCTGATCAATGCTTTAAAACCATTAGATCACCACATCAACTGCATAGCAATGCCTTGGCAACTACCTGAGCAATGCTTTAAAACCATTAGATCACCACATCAACTGCATAGCAACGCCTTGGCAACCACTTGAGCAACCACAGCAACTGCATAGCAATGCCTTGGCCACCACTTGAGCAATGCTTTAAAACCATTACATCACCATAGTAACTGCATAATAATGCCTTGGCAACCACCTGAGCAATGCTTTAAAACCAGTAATTCCTTGGCAACCACCAAAGCAATGCTTTAAAACCATTAGATCACCATAGCAACTGCATAGTAACACCTTGACAACTACCTGAGCAATGCTTTAAAACCATTAGATCACCATAGCAACTGCATAGTAACACCTTGGCAACCACCTAAGCAATGCTCTAAAACAGTGGTCAGCAATAGGCGGCCCCCGGGCCAAAACTGGCCCGCACCCGCAGCCAGATTATTTTAATAGCGGCTGGTTCTGAAATAGATCTTCGTCTCGTGGTGCAGTCTAATATTTTCAACGTGTCTACACCAGATGCGCTGCATCGCAACAGCTAAAAGCTGTCTACATTGAACGCGACAAACCGACCGTTGCAAAGCACTTGGACTACATCAGAAATAGAACAGGGAATCTGTTTACTGTCAGGAATGTGTTGTGTCGCGCCGCGCCGTATCCAGTGTAGACAATATCTTTATAATGGGTTCTATTATCTTTTGTAGCGATCTGTCGTGCCGCTCGCTGTTATATTCTTTGAAAACAGCGACAACTTTGTTGCAGATAAGACACACCACACCATAGTTGTCTTTCCATTCTTCTTTGTATGCCCTATTTTCGCTGACAACTTTTCTCTTTAGACTGTTTGATAGTGCCATTTTCTCTCACCAGCTATCTTAAATGTTAACATCACTCTGCACACGACGTAATAGCGTACCTCCAGCACGCAAACAATTTTTAAAAATGCAGTTTAGTGCGTGAGGATGCAATGGAATAATTCCAAGTGTAAAAGTAGGCTACGTCAAATAATTATTACAATAAGTTAGGATCCATTGTGTAACAAGCGAATTAAAATGTTACACATTCATTATTCACAATATGGAAAGAGGAAATAAAACATAGTTCGTTAAGAGCATGACTCAAACATGCCAATAATGGGCTTATTCAAGTTATTTTTTATCCATTCCGCATCTCCCACATATGTGTGTGTTTCAGCAAGGCGGTCTGTGTTGCAAGTTGGTGAATGAAGATACTTGCCAGGTTACATTAGTTTATCCAGTGTAAAACCTGGACACCGCCACACAAATGTGGCTTTTTGTTCATGACTGTCCTACTACATGATTTAACACAGAGTAACAGCTTACCAGTTACAAAAGACGCTGTTACAGTCTTTCACAGGCAATTCTAGTTGCATTTTACCATAGCAACTGCATAGAAACACCTTGGCAACCCCCTGAGCAATTAGATCACCGCAGCAACTGCATAGTAACGCCTTGGCAACCACCTGAGTAATGCTTTAAAACCATTAGTTACAAAAGACGCTGTTACAGTCTTTCACAGGCAATTCTAGTTGCATTTTACCATAGCAACTGCATAGTAACACCTTGGCAACCCCCTGAGCAATTAGATCACCGCAGCAACTGCATAGTAACGCCTTGGCAACCACCTGAGTAATGCTTTAAAACCATTAGTTACAAAAGACGCTGTTACAGTCTTTCACAGGCAATTCTAGTTGCATTTTACCATAGCAACTGCATAGTAACACCTTGGCAACCCCCTGAGCAATTAGATCACCGCAGCAACTGCATAGTAACGCCTTGGCAACCACCAGTTATTGCAGTGAGTTTTGCACAGGGAATCACCTGTCAGAAAATGTAAGAATTCGATTTTTCTACTCTATAAAGTTTTTTAAGTGTTTGTGTCTGGGTTAATGTGTTGTTTCAGTAATCTCGCTGATCCAGAGGTGGGGTGGGGAAAGGTCAACACTGGTATCGAAAGAAATAACCAAATCAAATCCAAATGGACTAGGAGTGTTTATGCTCAAACATTCACACAGATCTCCATATATTCACAATCCAGTCTGAAGGTTTTGATGCCGGTGTTTGATGTCAGATCATTTATCTCAGCTGACAGACTGTGTGTGTGTGTGTGTGTGTGTGTGTCTGTGTGTTTCCTCAGGGATCTTTCCAGCAACAGGATTGGCTGCTTCTCTGCTGATATGTTTCTTGACCTTGGCCGCCTCTCCAAACTGTGAGTGCTGTTTCTTTCTCCCTCTCTCTGTGTATATATATCTTTATCTCTCTCTTATGAGCACTGGGAGCTGTTTATCGCTAATAATTTATATTCTTAGTTTTTGTTTTAATGCCTTGGCATGAATTGTCTTAGAGGTTTTTGTGTAACGTCTGTGTGTCTTTCAGGAATCTGTCTGGGAATATTTTCTCCACACTGCCGGAGGGGCTTTTCACACACGTGCCTTCCCTCAGAGCGCTGTAAGATTTGCACTATTTTGTATGTGTAAATCTGTTAAAATGGGTCATGATTTGATTGTACTTTGAAGTTTCATAGCTCAAAATTCTCTTTCCAGTCTAAGACGAACAATAATTGAAGCTAAACTGCAAAAATTAGTTCCCACCCACATGTTTTTGATGCAAATTTTGGGATATTGCATAAAACCCCCCACAAAGATAATTCATCAATTATGAAATATTAAATTTCAGCTCTAAGAGCACAATAGTCTCATTATTCAGATCAATTCAGTTAAATGTTGATTCAGTTCAGTTCAATAACAGCGTCATTGTTGCAAAGTTAGTGTTGTTGTTCAGCTCAGCTCAGTTCAAATTCTGTTCTTATCTAATAGTGTCAGTGCATGGAATCGATAATATTAAAATAGGGGTGTGCGATATAATGATTTTTGATCGTGGACGATTAAAATGTCTCCACGATCTGCTTATGAAGAAATATCGTAGTATCGTGCTACAGTGCTTTTTATCAGTTGCAGTTCCAGCGCCTCCGTCTCAGCATACTGTTCAACGTGACGTACATTCACATTTTAATGCAGCGGTAGAGAGTAATATTCGTGGGACACTTCAATCCACAAAAGTCCATTATTTCACGTGCCTTTCTTTTCTTTTCTGTTCTGACGTGCCGCATGCGTTTTTCAGAACGAGTACAAGCACCAAAAGCCTGATTACTAAGTTATCTTTAGATTGCTTTAATACTGTCAAATACACACAAAGTTTACATAAACATACTTGGTTATGTCTAAAGTGAAAGTAAGACAAAATTGGATACGTGGCTGTATATTAGAGATACGTGCAGGTCTTTAAAGTGACAGAGCAGCCTAATATTAACCATGCTTGTCCTTAAAGGGATAGTTCACCCAAAAATGAAAATTCTGTCATTATTTACTCACTGTAATGTTGTTTCAGAATTGTATTAATTTCTTTCTTGTGCAGAACACAAAATAAAATATTTTGGGGAATGTGGGTTAACCAGACAGTTGCTGGTTGCTGACTATGTTTTTCCTACCATGGAAGTCAATAGAGACCAGCAACTGTCTGGTTAACCCACATTCTCCTGAAAATAACTTTTATTTTCAACAGAAGAAAGAAACTCATTAGGGTTTAAAACAACTTGACAGAGTAAATTATGGCAGCTTTTGATTGAGAACTTTAATACATTAGCTTTATTAAGAATCAATGTATAATTTATACAGTGAAGTCTAGTGTTTTATTTTTTATATTTGTTCATTTAATTTTTTACTTGAATGCTACTGTTAAATACACCTACTGTAGCTGAAAAAATAAAGCATTTTATTCATTTCATTTGTATAATGTGTAGGCCATGTTTTTCTTCTTTTTTAATAACGAAGATAAAATAATGGCAAAGATTTTTATCTTCGCCACTTTGGCCTAAATGTCTGCCATTTTAATTTTATATTTTGTTATTTTGTAAGGCTTTGTTTTTAAAATAGGGAAATTAGTTTGGCTGTAATGCTCAGTCACTTGCAAAATAGTAAAAACAACATCATAATGCTGTGATAAAATCATGATTTTCCTGAAAATTTTTTTGCCATATCGCCCACCCCTAATTACTAATATGATCTTTTAAAGCTTGTTGTTGTGTGTTTCCAGGAGCATGGGCACAGAATATCTGTTCTGTGATTGTCAGCTGCGCTGGTTGTTGTCGTGGGTCAGGATTCAGTCTGTGCGTGTGGGCAATGAATCCGTATGTGTGTATCCGAGCCGTCTTCATGGACTGGAGCTCCGCAGCCTTCAGGAACACCAGCTCACCTGTGGTAAGACTTGACACAATATTACTCTGCAATGCAAAAATAATGTAAATAGATGAAATATATATCTGGTGAATTTTATTATCTTGAGTAATCAAATTTAGGTAGGAATATAGTAAGAGTGAATTAATCCCACTGATGACGTTGTATTTGTGTGCATTATTATAGCATGCGATTCACTAAAGGAATTATGCAAACAGGTGATGCACAAACACAAACACGCCCACACTTCTGTTAATCTGATTCGATTCATAATAAGCCTCATTTGCATAGCTAAAGTTTGCATTGACCATTGGACAAAAATGTATTGATTTTAGAGATCCAACTCTAAAAATCTTTTTGCAATTTAAAGTGCTGCAAATACATGTCCTGCAAGTACATCTCCTCTGAAGTGAAAAAATGTTAAGAGAATAGACTTGTTTATATAGATTGCAAGATTCATTTTTAATAAATTATATGAAATAATAAATATTTATTTTGATTTTACAGTTGCAAACCTTTATTTTTTTGCATTTTTTGAATTAAAAAAATATATATTGCAAAAACATCCCCACATTTTTATTAGTAAGAATGTATTGAGAAGGAAAGAATTATGCAAACTTGGCATGTGTTGTGTATAGAGATGCACCAAAGTATCGGCTAACAATCGGTATCGGCCGATAAAAGCTATTATTATCACTATTGGCCACCAGCTGATTGTTTAAAAAGAGCAAATGATCAGGGCTGATTATATCTGTCAATCAAAAGGGGGGGAATTTAGCTCCTTTTTTATGTTGAATTTTGACCCTATGAATGACCCATAGTTCAAGCCAGGGATGCCAGGTCTACGTTTTTTTTTTTTTGTTGTTGTTTTTTTTGCTACATCAAACATTATTTGTAGCGTTTCCCATCCAATAATAACAAAGAGCTTTGTGCTTTGTTACTCCTGATAAGAAACAAAGCCTCGGTTTTCAAATTATGTCCATTTTATAACGAAATTCAAACAATACATGCTGTTTTGACGCTCTTAAATGTGACGTGACAACGTTTTAGCGCAAGCGGCAGCGCAAGTCTTTTCTTCCACATTAATACAAGTTAGGTCTTAAAAACCATGCATGAACATCAAAAGGTATATTGAAAGATACAGTACAACTTACCAGAATGTATCATGCCTCATGTAATCACTAATCTGTGTTTCAACAGCTGAAATACAGTTGAAATACATATAATATTGAATAATCGGCTATCGGTATCGGCAGAGAAATTTAGTATCGGTGCATCTCTAGTTGTGTGTTATTTTAGCATGTAATTCGCTAAATGAAAATCAGGTAAACCACAAACCCGATTTAGTTCACAATGCATAGCTGATGTTTGCATAGTTTGAAGTTTATATAGACTGCAACAGAAATATTTATTTTTATGAATTAAATTTAAAAAAAAAAAAAAGTTTTTTTAATGTTGCTGTTAAAAACACATTTTGCATTTTTATATTAAAAAAAATATATATTATTGCACAAACGCCCACATTTTTTGTTGTTGTAAGAATTCATTTAGTAAGAATGAATTCTGAATTATGCGTATGTTGTGTGGGTTATTTTGGCATGCAATTCACAATAAGCCTCATTTGCATAGCTGGAGTCATAGTAAATTTGCATTGATGAATGGACAAAAATGTAATGTTAGAAAACAGATCTTTTTGGATTAACCTTGTGTAAAATATCGTATACTGTATATAGCCAACTGCACATTAGCTGTAAATAAATGTAAATATTTAAAAATGCTTTAGATAGATGCTTTATCATGCTATTTTGTGCTGTACATTCTGACAGACGTGCTGTTAAACTTAAGTATCTGTATCTCATGGCCTCTTGTGGCTTTTTGCTTTATTTTATGTTAACAGAACAGCTCATAATGCTGTGTGTCATATAAAGCTACGTGTAGTTTAAATGAATTGGCACGTTCCATTTAAGTGAATTGCCAGCATTACTCTATGTATTCGCACTGCAGAGAGTGTTTGTGATTTTTGGCACCGCTGGAATCATCTTTTACAGAATTACAGCAGTTATTTTCTCAGAGCTTCAGTAGCACACTGAAACTCATGCCAGCTCACTCATCCACTGGATCCGCCGTCCTGAGGCTCAGTTTGACGCTCATTATGTCTGTGTGGTTTTCTTTAGCGCGCTGTGCTGTGTGTTTGGGTGAAGTGTTATTGAAACATAAGATCACTAACAGAAGCGCTCTCGGGACGTTTATTACATGTACAATTTACATTGGCAGTGTGTTTCAGAAACCATCATTACGTAAGATGCTCTGTTCCAAAACCTAGTGTGCGTCCTTCTGTCTACATAGGCATCATATTGTGCTGTTCACATTAGGAGCACTACTGATTCTCGTCTGTATGCTTCATTTTAGTGAATCGGTTCACTCGGATGGTTCAGTTCAGTGAACTGGTTCAAAAAAGATTAATTTGCTAATTTTATCAGTTATGTTTAGTGTGTAAGTATCTGTTCAAGTTTAATGCCGCCACGCTTATTGTTTCTGTTCCACATAAATACTGATCTGATGGCAAAGATCACGACATCATCTAGTAGTTCTAAACATTGTTGTAGTCAAAGATATTTTTCCCTTAAACAGCTTCAGCTACTTTATGTTAGTTAACTGTTAACTACTTTTCCATGTTTTTTTTTTTTTCAAAAGCTTTAGTTTAACTACATTTATTTTATGTGTAGTTATAGGGTGGTAAGATTTAGTTTCAGAGTAGCTTTGCTACAGTCCATTGTCATTTTAGTATTTAGTATAGTATATACTAGTATATTATTTATCAATATTTTGAATTTTTTGTTTTGATTTTTTTTATTTTTCAGTTTTAATTTAAATGTTAGTTTTACTATTATAAATACTATTATAGTATTTATTCATATTTTGAATGTAGTTTATATTTTTATTTATTTTATTTTTACTTTTCTTTTCAGTTTTTATTTTAATTTTAATTTCAGTATTTTATGTACTATTTGTTAATGTTGAATTTTTTATATTCATTTTAGTTTTATTTACTTTTTTCAGTTTTCAGTTTAATGTTAGCTTGAGTATTTATATATTATAGTATTTATTAATATTTTGAATGTAGTTTAAATTGTTCAGTTTTTATTTTAATGTTTTAGTATTATTTCAATACTATTATATTTATTAATATTTGAAATTTATTTTTATATTTATTTATTTATTTATTTATTATGTTCCGTTTTCATTTTAGTATTATTTAAATTCTATTATAGTATTTATTATTATTTTTATTTTTTATTCTTATTTATTTTATTTTTCTTTCCAGTTTTTATTTTAGTTTTCATTTTGTGATTTTGTTACGTGCTTTTGTCATTTTTATTATTTATTTTTTTACATTTCTTATTACGTTAGCTTTAATTATTTATTATTTCAGTTTTACTTAATTTTACTTAATTAACTTTCATTTCAGTTATTTGCCAAGGCAACATTTCACATTTTTAAGTCTTTTAAATTTAGTTTTTATTTATTTATTTTTCAATAACAATATAAAGCACTAGTCTCTCCATCTCTCTCTCATTCTTCGACACACATTTTGTCTCTTTTATTTGCTATTCTCTGCTGTTGTGATGAGTAGCAGATGGAGCAGAAGCCCAGTGTAATTACACACAGACTCACCCTACGTTATTAGTGGCCGTGGCTCGTCCTCCAGGGTGGGCAGGCAGCATGACGGCGTCCCTCTGCCCAGATCAGGTGCTCTTCCGCTGGGATCCACAGCAGCCTCTGCTGGCCTTGACTCTCAGGAGCGGTGCTGTAATGATCAACATGTTCTCCAACCAATACACCTATATAGGTCGTTTGTCACTTCCCTGAAATACGACCCAAAGGAGCGTTTGCTAAAGTTGCGCCCCTATCGACAACAGGACACTTTCATTTTAATGCATTGTGCCCTTTTATCTGCGTCATATTTCGGGTTTCGCGTAGCTCAGTTGGCAGGGCATTGCAATATACAACAATATGCAATCATGTGATCATGCAATCGTGGGTTTAATCCCAGGGAACGCATGTGCTCATAAAGTCAGGGTGGCCGCGGGTCCTTAAAAAGTCTTAAATATATTTTTCCTAATAAAAGGCCTTAAAAAGTCTTAAATTCAGATTCGATAGGTCTTAAATATTTTTCGTCGCATAACCGCAAAAATTTCAATAGTCTGACAGACCCAATGACTGATCATTAGACAGAAGATTTTTTTCTCTCGCACGGCTCCATCTGCAGGACAAAGCTCAGCCAATATGTAGGAATATCTGATCAGAGCTGGACATGGATGCACATTTTTGCTGTAGCTGGAAATCCATATTTCCTTTGCTGAAACAAACTACCGTTTTCCATGCGTTTTTAGACGCGACATATGAACGGACCCTAAAAGAGTTCAAATGGTTCAACACGCCAAATGCGAGTAGAATCAGCGCTGAAGCGTGTTACTCGCCCGGTAACTTTTTTATGAATGGTGGTGAGAATTTAATATAAAATTCGCAACGGCTGTGATGTAATTATATAAATAATAGTCTGACGCGCTGCATGCATGCTGTAACAGTGCTGTGTTTTCATTTTCGATTCACTGTAAATGCTACTTTGATTGTGACGTTTAAATTTGCATTTTAGTCTTTAGAATCGTTTATAATTCTGTTGTTGTTTACAAAGAGAAGTGTCAGTGTCACATGATTCTTCAGAAATTCTAATTTGCTGCTCAAGAAACATTCACTATTTATTATTATCAATGTTAAAATGCAGTTTTTGCTGCTTAACATTTTTGTGGAAATGATACAATTCAAACATCTGTGGTAAGATTTAAAAAAGAGAAGAATTAATACTTTAATTCATCATACATTAAAGTGATGTGAAGAGTGAAGACATTAAAAATATTACAAAATATTTCTATTAAATAAATGCTTTAATAAATGTAATATATTTGATAAATACATGTAATATAATTTTAAATAAATGCTGTTCATTGAACTTTGTTTTTCAAAGAATTCTGAAAAATAAAATGTATCACCATTTCCAGAAATATCTGAAGCAGCACGACTGTTTTCAACATTGATAATAATCATAAATGTTTCTTGAGCAGCAAATCATCATATTAGAATGATTTCTGAAGGATCATGTGACACTGAAGACTTGAGTAATGATCACAGGAATAAATTACATTTTAATATATATTAAAATAGAAAACTTTTTTTTATTTGTAAAAAATATTTCACAATGTTGCTGTTTTTACTGTATTTTTGATCAAATAAATGCAGCCCTGGTGAGCAGAAGAGACTTATTTTAAAAACAATAATTGTTTCCAAACTTTTCGCAGGTACTTTAATAGTAACAATTCTATTAATACATTTAATATATTATATAATATATTAATTATTATGATTATTAAATGCTGCTTTATAGAACAATAGTATGTATTATTACAATATAAGACATATCTTTCAATGTGATAAAATACTTTAAAAAAGAAAAAAAGAAGAAGTGATTTTTTTTATCTGATCACATGCCTGATATATATATATATATATACAGTGGGTACGGAAAGTATTCAGACCCCCTTAAATGCTTCACTCTTTGTTATATTGCAGCCATTTGCTAAAATCATTTAAGTTCATTTTTTTTCCTCATTAATGTACACACAGCACCCCATATTGACAGAAAAACACAGAATTGTTGACATTTTTGCAGATTTATTAAAAAAGAAAAACTGAAATATCACATGGTCCTAAGTATTCAGACCCTTTGCTCAGTATTTAGTAGAAGCACCCTTTTGATCTAATACAGCCATGAGTCTTTTTGGGAAAGATGCAACAAGTTTTTCACACCTGGATTTGGGGATCCTCTGCCATTCCTCCTTGCAGATCCTCTCCAGTTCTGTCAGGTTGGATGGTAAACGTTGGTGGACAGCCATTTTTAGGTCTCTCCAGAGATGCTCAATTGGGTTTAAGTCAGGGCTCTGGCTGGGCCATTCAAGAACAGTCACAGAGTTGTTGTGAAGCCACTCCTTCGTTATTTTAGCTGTGTGTTTAGGGTCATTGTCTTGTTGGAAGGTAAACCTTCGGCCCAGTCTGAGGTCCTGAGCACTCTGGAGAAGGTTTTTGTCCAGGATATCCCTGTACTTGGCCGCATTCATCTTTTCCTCAATTGCAACCAGTCGTCCTGTCCCTGCAGCTGAAAAACACCCCCACAGCATGATGCTGCCACCACCATGCTTCACTGTTGGGACTGTATTGGACAGGTGATGAGCAGTGCCTGGTTTTCTCCACACATACCGCTTAGAATTAAGGCCAAAAAGTTCTATCTTGGTCTCATCAGACCAGAGAATCTTATTTCGCACCATCTTGGAGTCCTTCAGGTGTGTTTTTAGCAAACCATGCGGGCTTTCATGTGTCTTGCACTGAGGAGAGGCTTCCGTCGGGCCACTCTGCCATAAAGCCCCGACTGGTGGAGGGCTGCAGTGATGGTTGACTTTCTACAACTTTCTCCCATCTCCCGACTACATCTCTGGAGCTCAGCCACAGTGATCTTTGGGTTCTTCTTTACCTCTCTCACCAAGGCTCTTCTCCCCCGATAGCTCAGTTTGGCCGGACGGCCAGCTCTAGGAAGGGTTCTGGTCGTCCCAAACGTCTTCCATTTAAGGATTATGGAGGCCACTGTGCTCTTCGGAAGCTTAAGTGCAGCAGAAATTTTTTTGTAACCTTGGCCAGATCTGTACTTTGCCACAATTCTGTCTCTGAGCTCTTCAGGCAGTTCCTTTGACCTCATGATTCTCATTTGCTCTGACATGCACTGTGAGTTGTAAGGTCTTATATAGACAGGTGTGTGGCTTTCCTAATCAAGTCCAATCAGTATAATCAAACACAGCTGGACTCAAATGAAGGTATAGAACCATCTCAAGGATGATCAGAAGAATTGGACAGCACTTGAGTTAAATGTATGAGTGTCACAGCAAAGGGTCTGAATACTTAGGACCATGTGATATTTTAGTTTTTCTTTTTTAATAAATCTGCAAAAATGTCAACAGTTCTGTGTTTTTCTGTCAATATGGGGTGCTATGTATACATTAATGAGGAAAAAAAAACGAACTTAAATGATTTTAGCAAATGGCTGCAATTTAACAAAGAGTGAAAAATTTAAGGGGGTCTGAATACTTTCCGTACCCACTGTATATATGTGTGTATGTGTGTGTGTGTGTGTGTGTGTATTTCCATCGCAGGTTTTGTCTTAAATTTCATGTAAGGTGGTATGAAAAGGTCTTAAAAAGTCTTAAATTTAACTTGTTCATATCTGTAGACACCCTGAAAGTGTATATGCACTATAAATCACTAAGGGTAGGTTTAGGGGTGGGGTGTATGTAGTCGTTAATAAAAAAAAATGAGTTTTGCTAAATGGAAATAGGACAAGTGGTGTAAAAAGTCCACACACTGCATTTAAATGAACATGCATTTTGATTGGTAACGACAGTCATAAGTTATTTCATGACGACAGACGTAACACGACACTGTCATTACTTTTACGCCAGCTAGAGGGCGCATGGCTTTAAAACGTAAATATAGGTCGTAACAAGGTGCTTGAAAAACGACCTATAGGGTCGTTGTTTTTTTTTTTTTTTTTTTTTTTGGAGGACAGTCTGGTAGTGATATATGCGTCCCTGGGGCCGACTGATTCATTTACTTTGGCTCAGAGCTGCTGCTGGTGTGTCTGCGGTCTGGAGCTGCCATGGGCCGCTCAGGGACCAAAACGATCCCCACGCGCATTCATTTGGCCAAAAGAGCCTGAAGAAGGTATGAAAGACGTGTAGAAGTCAGAGAGGGACGCACCAGTTAAAGTGCTGAAAATACCGCATACATGTCCTCTGAAATAAAACACAACTGATAATACAACAGCCTTGTTTAGATAAAATGCAACATAAAATTACTTTTTATTAATTAAATAAAAAAAAACTTTTTAATTTTACTGTAGCAAAACAGCTGTTCACTGTTAGTTCATGTATTAACATTAAATTATATTAACATATACAACTTTTGAATTTAATAATGTATTAATAAACACTAAAATTATCACAAACTAAGATTAATAAATGCTTTTTTATGTTAGTTCATGTTACTAATGTAGTTCACTAATGTTAACTTGGAAACTTATTGTAAAGTGTTACTAAAAACATTTGTCATCTATATGAATTTTTTTTTAATTTTGAGGATGTTTCACATTCTCAGAGGACGTTTTGTCAGGTTTCACTAGATTCTGTAAAGTAAACATGCACACACACACACACACACACTCATGCACGCACGCACACACACTCACATACGCACACTCACACACACTCTCACACACAGACACGCACACACACACACAGAGAGACACTCACATACACACACACACATTCACATGCACACAAACACACACGTGCACACTCACACACACTCGCACTGGAGCGCACGCGCACACTCACACACAATGACACATTCACTCACGCGCATACAAACACACACTCACAAGCTCTTACCCACACACACACGCATGCTAAATTTAATTTGCGCTCATTTTGTTCACTTTGCTTGACATAAAAGTCAAGAAATGAGCCAGATTGTGTCATATGGCATTATAAAACCACAAGATATTTGAAGAAAAACACCATCTAATTTTTTGCTTCAGTCTGCGTCCATCTAACTGTCTGACTATTTTAATCCAGTTGAGTTCGTCAGATGGTGAGTCAGTCTTGAGTCATGAGGAATCTGAGTCGGGTAAACAGAGAGAGTCGTTATAAAGTTAGTTGTGGAGAGGGTTATTCCAGCAGGAGCGGTTAATCTGAACAGAGCTCAAGATGAGAGTCCAGTTAGATGAGATGACCGTGTCCAAGGCACAGACCAACCCCTTCAACACGGCATCAGAGTACTGTAATAGAAAAGTTGTTAGTATTACTGCTACCTTAATTTTAAGTTGACTCGAAATGTGAAATTGTAGTTGACAAGTTGACAGCTTGGATATTTGAGTTATCTCAAGTTAAATCCAGGAAAGTTATTCTAATGCAAACTTTTAAGTTGTAATAGCTAACTGCATTTTTACAGTGCAAAGTTTACAAATATATCTGACACATAATTAAGATAAACTAGATCTGTAAAGCTTTTGGGTTATTTACAGTAGTGGACAAAATTGATGTTCGGCCTAGGAAAATTGACATCTTCACTCTTTATTCAAATATTATTAAATAGTTGTGCTTGATATCAGTTGTTTTATTTGTGATAATAACGCAAAGAAATTATTGTGCAGACATAATTTTTGGCCAGGCTGTCAAACAAAGAAATTATGAACACATGCAAAAACAAGAGAGAACCATTGAAATATTAATAACTGATTATATTATTTTCCTGTCAGCTTTTTGTTTTTCTATGCATTCGTTTTTTGCATAAAATAAAATCTGTAGCTTGCCTTTTTTGCCAAATAATTTTAATTAAGTTTAGTGTTTTCTTCTTCCCTCATATATATATATATATATATATATATATATATATATAATAGTTTCCTCATATCGTAATGGTTTCATTGATTATTTAATATGATGGTTAAATCACTTTTGGCCACTACTGTATATGATGATCTCATATAGAGCTCATGTTGCTTTTTTTTCCCCCCTTTCCTTTATTTTTTTGTTGTTGTTGTATATCTGTTCATCAAAATGATGTACTGTATTTGATATGTAAATGATTAATAGCATGTTTATTGCTTGTAATTTTATTGGAAAATAAAGGTAAAAAAATGTCTGACATGTCCATTTACTCTTTTTTTTAATCAACATAATTTTAGTTTAAATGTACTATATGAAAAGGAAAGTGTATCGAAGGTTCTGTAACTGATAAACATTTGAAAAACCTTTTTGTCTCCACTAGTTGATTCGACTAGTTGAATCCTGCAGTGCGACAAATGAAATTCCAAAATGTATCAAAATAACAAATATTCCATGTAGCCTCTCAAAAGAAATGATGTTCAAAATATGTTCTGGTAGTTATAATTTTATGCAGCTTTTATGGATGTTTATGGAACTTAATTTGACGGTTTTAGGATTAGTAACACTAAACTGGATTAAGTAAATGTGAGTGGCAGGTGATTAATCAGCTGGTTTTGGGCAGTTTTAGACTATTGGTTAAATGTATTTCCTTGGCGGGATATCATTAATATTTATGAAAATACTGATAAAAATAGTTTCAGGTGGAGTTTAGTATGTCTATTTCATGTCAACCACCTGTCTGATTTTGTGCTCTGTTCTCCATCATTGTGTCTGTTTCTCAGACGGACCGCTGGAGCTGCCCGTCCTGCAGCTCATTCCCACCCAGAGGCAGCTGGTGTTCCGGGGGGACCGTTTGCCCCTGCAGTGCACCGCCTCGTACCTCGACCCTTCTGTCAGACTCTCCTGGAGCCACGAAGAGCATCCCGTCCACACGCTGGAGGAGAGAGGCCTGTATGTGGAAGACAGCATCATTCACGACTGCTGCCTCATTACCAGGTAAGACCATAATATTTCAGACACAATATTATCCGGTCTGTTTTTGCTTCAGCAGCGAAATTGCTTCAAACAAGCCGTAGTGGCATTTCTGAATGAATCAGTGTTGGTAAATGAATTGGGTGAGTGAATGATTCAATGACTCCCTCATAAAGACAGTCGCTTGTTTTGTACCTGAATGAATTTGTGTTTTTAACGGATCGGTTGCGTGAATGAATAAACATTCCTGAATGAATCAGTGGCTGTGTCAGAAATCGCCCCCTATACCCTTAAATAAGAGACAGCCATTTGTAGTGGTGTCCGAAACCATAGTGGACGTTATCGAGTGCACTCATTCAATCCCACAATGCACCGCAATAACGAGTGTACAACTGATGTACGCTCAACAGCTACAGAATACCCATAATTCACTGTGACGGTCATGCCGAATGAATTCCCATTTCTCGCCAAAAGATGGCGCCCGCAGCTGAATCATCCATCGATCCGTGGGTACTGCAAAATATCACTGTCATTATGATGTTTATTTAAGGCATATACATGACAGTCTTCAAAATAAATCTTTTCATTACTGGAGCTGCCAGTTTGCTGAGTTTCAAATGATTATTAAACTAAGCAAAAGCAGCAGCCCTTCTGGCGCATTCAGTGTCCGAATTCACTCGTTTTCATTCACTCATTTAAGTGAACTATATTAGTGGACTAATGTAGGGAATAGTGAATGAGGGTATAGGAGATGAATGAATCGGTTAAGTGAATGAATAAAGTAAAGAGTCACTCAGTTGCTTGTTTCATTCCTGAATGAATCAGTGCTTTTGAATGAACGATTCAGTGATTGACTCATGAAGACAGTCACCTCATTGGTCAGGGCGATTAATCAGCTGGTTTTTGGCAGTTTCAGACTATTGTCTTCTTAGGGCAATATCTGATGTGAACCTGAAGCTTCTTTTGTCAGTTCCAAAATGTATCAACGGTCTTGTCAATTGATAATGTACAGTTTCTTTTATTAAACATCTAAGCAGAAGAGATACAGGTCTTTTAGCTGGAACACTTATCTTTGTCCATTTGAAGATTAGAGATGTTTTTATGTAATGAGGGAATGATGATGACGCAAAGATTTACCGAATCTGATGTCTATGGAAAAACATTTCTTTCTATGACAGCCTAGTCAAAAATATCCGCACAATTTATTGCGTTATCGCATTAGGCTGTTTCTTGGCGGTTGCTAGTGTGTTCTTTGTGGTTGCTAGTTATTTGCACCATATGAATAATAGTTAAGAATCAACCATTGGAAATGGTTACGGTCTGGTACTTTAGGCATGAGGTGGAAAAATATGTATTTTTTTGGAAAGTTCAGCATGCAGAAAAATGGGCCACACACACACATACTTTGCTATCTAAATGGGTTTGCATATACTTCTATTGTTTCTATTGCAAATCAGGACATCCCCAGAAGGAGATTTTGGGAGTATTTGTCAGGTTTAGCTCACTTCTGGGTACAAATTTGTCCCCAAAATATGGTTAGGTACACACACACACTCATCCTGTGTGCAGAATGGTACAGTAACTGCGGTTTACCTTTTGTTATCAGTGGCCTTGATAGTGATCTGAGAGGACATGACTGAATTGTGTTGGCCGGTTTCAAGTGGCTCCGTGTGTCCGCGAGTCCCTGCAGAGGTTTGGCAGGCGTGTTTCAGCAGTCGTCTAAGACTTGAGCAGGTTTAGTGCGCTTAAAGAAACATATGCTGCATGGTAATTAGGGCGATAATGCGCCACATGCCGACTCTCAAGCACTTCACAGACCACCGTGCCTCTTCCTCTGGCTCTCTCTCCATTTCCCACACACACACACATGAGTCTGTTTGTGTGAAAGTGTACCATGTGGCGGTTAATTACTTCAACTAGCTCTCACCACGCAGTAACGTCTGAGCATAAATATTGATGAAGTGCCGACAGAAATATGTTTCCCCGTGTCAACAAGTCCTTTTTGCGGAGGACGGAGCTCTGCATGCTGGCGAAAGAGTGCTGGTGTTTCCTCAACTTCACACGAGCGCTAATTTCCCTTCATTAGTAAACTTGTTTATTAGTATGCAGAGGAGACACTGACTCATTCAGCCGTCATGAGTCATCTGCTCTGCAGTCCGGCCTCGTTCTGTTCAGACCAAATTCCCTCTCGGATTTCACTCGTAATCTCAGGACTAGCTGAGCGAGTCGTTTCTGAAGTTTGATTAGAAAGTGAGACGAAGCAGATTGATTAGTTAAATACTACCATACATCTAGTTTAATGCTATGTTTAATAGCCTCACTGGATATAAAATATTTTTAGCTAGAACTACTCTTACAAAATCATAGCTTGATGATATACCAAAGCATAAATCTTGATAAATTCAATTTTTAAATGTATTATACAAAATGGCAATATAATATGTAAAATTTGTCTATTCAATTTTATATTTCCCATATAGCCATTTGTGTGACATCTGGTGCAAAATTGAAAATTGAAATGCAATAATGTAATTTACATTTTCTGTTTCCTTTACTTGTTTTAACATTACATTTAAATATACAGGTATACACATTATAATCAGCAAAATTATTAGCAGAAATGTAGGGAACTTTTTCATTTGTTAATGCAATATGGGTGGCAAGATCTTTTAAATGCATTTATACTCACTATTAAGACATTTGAAATTGCATACTGCACAATGAATAAATGTGGACTTAAAAATGCATTCTGAGGGAATTGCATTAACATGTTTACATATTCCCCTGTCATTGCCACTTTACATATTCCATTTTGCATAATGCATTTTACATTTTTGATTCCATAATCAGATGGTCTTTAACATACACCAGACGTATTCAGTGTCAGAATTAAAACCACAGCAGACACAAACAGCCACAATTAAATATATGTAAATAAAAATATAATAAAATATATATGGTTCTTTCTTGAGCTGCATGATTTAAGGAAAAAATGTGATTTTTTTTTTTTCTGATAAAAAATTGTGATTGCAATTTTAAAAATCTAGGTTTGCTTTATTATAAGCTATTATACTTAAAACTGCAGTCCGTAACTTTTTTTTTGTAAAAAATGATCCAAAATACATTTTTAAGCAAGTAGATAACCAGCCAGTGTTCAATACCATCTCCTTACCTTAGCCGATTCACAACGGTAAGCTTGTAATAATGTTTTATAATAAGAGTACTGGTGGGTTTCAGCGACAAATTCGAGCATGCAGCCGTTTGTCTTTGCGTCATTACGTCACGTCTGTAAACAGAAAGGAAGTAATCCCAGCTAGTAGCTTTTATGATCCATCCATCATCCAGGGGGTTAATAAAGGCCTTCTGAAGTGAAGCGCTTTTGTAAGAAAAACATCTATATTTATAACTTTTTTTAAACTGTAATCACTGGTGAGTCGATTCCGGCGGAAGAGTGAACCTGACACATGACGCATTAACGAACTCGGAAGCGCAGAGGATAGAGTAAAACAAAACACCAGTCACAAATTAGAAGTCAAAAACGAGAATTAAAAAAAATTAAAAAAATGTCGGAAGGAGCTTGAGTTTGTTGCCCAGCTCTATTTGTTTGAACCGCAAGAGGCGTCTAAAGCTTACTCTGCTCCTACATCTTACGTCATATGCCGACTCTCTCGTGAACGCGCGGACGGACGTTACCGGAAACCAGTGATTATAGTCTATAAAGTTATAAATATGGATATATTTTCATATTCTTTCATCGCTTCGCATCAGAAGGCCTTTATTAACCCCCTGAAGTCGTATGGATTACTTTTATGATGGATGGATGTGCGTTTTTGGGCTTCAAAATCTCAGTTACCATTCACTCCCATTATAAAGCTTGCAAGAGCCAGAATATTTTTTAGTATAACTCCTATTGTGTTTGACGGAAAGTCATAATATGGCTTGAGGGTGAGTAAATTGTGGGATAATTTTCATTTTTTGGTGAACTATCCTTTTAGCAAGAATTAAAATGAAAATGCAAAATATAAAAATAGTATAGTATCTCAATGATACTAAAATAACACTGCTTTGAGGGGCTTGATTAATATAATAATAATAATAAAATTACATTTTGTTTATTATTGTTGTTGTTTTTATTACTAAATAAAAATATAATATACTAAATCAAACGCTTCACTCTGAAACACACAGCGCATATATTTATTTAAATGAACTGCAATAATGTGATTTGATAATTGCACCATTTTTTTTTTTTTTTTTTTCGATTAATCCTGCAGCTCTAGATCTTTCTGTGCTGTATTTGGTCATGTAATATGTTTGATTGACAGCTGTCCTGGTGTGCTTCAGGTGAGTATGAGGACACTCAAAACTGGTTGTCATCTGCTGTCGTTTTGTGTCCGGCTCTCATTCTTCTCTCTATTTTCCGTTGTTCATTCCAAGACTTGTTTCTGCAGGGATGTGATGGATTTCTTGACATTCTCATTCTGATTAGGCCTCTCAATTAATCGCCGCTCTCCCCTTGTACATACAAACGGTGCTGCTCTATTTTACGAGTGGAACCTATACGGTAATGTTGCTCTTGGCAGCGTGGAGATCCTCTGGCGAGAGAGACGGAGAGAGAGAGAGAGACAGGAACGGCCCAGTCTGACTCCACCAGCCAACCAAAACACCAGTCCCTTAATCAGAGCAGAATCACACACACACAGCTGTAAACGTGCATGTTGGCAGTGATGAAGTGAGTTAGTGTGGTCGATCCCGCAGTACGCTGTACTATAGTAAAAATATACAGCCTCCATTATGAAGCTCTGCCCTACACAGCTATTAAACTGTCAATGTACATGACATACGTCTACACACATAGTTCTTTCCGTATCGCTAATTGTTTGATTTAAGACCAGATTGTGGTCGGACCGCTTGCAGGTTCGACGTTTGTGTTTTTAACCTGAGGACTGAAATGTTTCAAATTACACTTTAGGATTGTGTTATATAAATCTGCTTGTTATTATATAGCCTTTTTTTTTTTTTTTTTCCCAATAAAATTGCATGCACTGAACTGAATCGTTCAGAAGAAGACCAGAAACATGAATTAACCCCATAAACTTACTGTATTAAATTTGATACACACTTCTAAGGCCTCTAAATGATCAAACTCTGCTGGTAAACCTGTCGCACACAATCTCCTACAGTCCTTCTGTCATCTGATTAATAGTTTAGACTGTTTTATCGAGTAAAAGTCTTTTAGTATAATTGTACAAGGGTCATTGACGTATAAGGTTTTTAAAAGTGTAAAAAAACATAATGGAGATATAATTAATTTGTTTTATTAAGTGTTAACAATGAGATTATGTGGTTTTTATAATCAATTAACACTGCTTTTGTCATTTTTTCATAAGATGAACAAAATTTGTAATTCGGTTTAACCAAAATTTCGTTTTTACCGAATTATACTTTTGGTTATACCAAATGACGATATTTTCAAAAAATGCTAATAGGCTGATATCTAGCTAGCTACCTTGTTATCTTGCTATCTAGCTAGCAAAAGAACAATCAAACATTTTATATTTAGTACAAGTTTTTAAAATATTACAACATTTTCCATGTTTTATAGCGGTTGTACCGAATGACCTGATGTTTCAGGACATGTGTATGAGCAAGTGAAAACATTAATTTTTCAAATGACCATGACCATGTGGTACTTTGCAGGTGTCTAAATGATGTCACATCCTGTCACATGATACTGACTGCATGACTTGATCCAAAATGGTCCCTTTATATTGGTTACTCCGAGTGACATCAATAAAATTCATTTTTCCAGACAAAGCAACAACTTCTACACATCATTTTAATACCATTTTGAACTATGTTGATATATGATGATATAAAATCATGCCAGAATAAAAAAATATATACCTTTATTACATTTTAAGATATTTTAATCACAAAAGAAATGGCTGTATTGGCCTTTGGACGGTTAAACCGAATGACATTTTGACACTTCAGAATCTTTAAAATACCTTTATATGGAGAAAAATAGAATTAAAACCTTTTGGATTCAATAAAAGAGATCTAGTTGTACTACCTTACATACTTTGGATATCATATCTTTGTTTTATATTAAGGCCTTTGGACAAAAAAATGATCCGTCACGTAATTGACCCACAAACGTCCTCCTTCAGCTTGTGCTTAACAAGCTTTACAAGCGTCCATATAAATCCATATAAATATCAGTGTCTGCACCAGATTGCATATTTTTGCTCAGTTTGAGTGTCTGAATGAAGCTTTTCCTTCATATTCTCATACTACATGAGCCATAAAAGCCTGATGTATCAAATATGATACTCAACAAAAACACATGCAAACTTGTTTTATACTTTGTCTAAAGATTCAATCAACCTTTCCATTTGGGGAAGAAAAAAAAAATAAATCTTGACTATTATTTCATATGTCAGGCTTTACATGATTAAGAACGTAAATGGAGTTGATTTTGAGTTAATCTTGACTTCTCTATAAATATTGCTTTTAACTCTCTCACTCACACACAATCTCTGGTTCTCTCTGATGATTTTTGCCCTCTCTTGGCTGATTGGCTCTCTGGTGATGTGATGTGGTAACCATGGCGACTGGAGTTTAATTCTTTCATTACGGCTCTGTTTGTCTGATGAGGGTTTGTGTCTGTCTCTCAGGTTAGACAGATGAGAGAAAGACTAACAGCAGACAGACTGACACACTGAGTGACCTAAACGGCAATTACATTCACAGTTTCCAGCTAACTTATTCCAGTGAATTTCATTCGCTGCTTTAGTATGTTTATGTTTCGGTGTTTCTATGAGTAAAACCTTTCAAATAAACTCCTGTCAAGTTCATTGTTTTTCCAGTCTCTTGACTGTCTCACGTAACCTGCTGTTTATATAGTACAGACAAGTATGTAACTCGTCTTTAATCCCATAAACCCAGAATTCACTTCATCATCCTGATCTAATGGCGCCTCAGACGCCATAAGCAGCCAATATTTGTTCAACCTTTAGAGGAACATTGAGAATTTTATGATGGAATAGTCATGTTGAGCTGAAACCAGAGATAAACCTTAGATCAACCTTAAATCATCCTAAAATAAACCTCATAATTGAAACTGCTGATGGAGGAAATGAAGAAATATATTCAGATGTTCAACTCATTATGAAGTGCATGGAAGAATTTAAAATGTAAATGTTTGAATTGATTGTTTGTTACTTCTCTAAATTGATAGTGTAGAAACTTTCAGAAGACTGGTTTATTCAGATGATTATTATATTAGTAAATATATACTATACTCTATACCAGGGGTGACTAACCCTGGTCCTGGAGAGCCCCAGTCCTGCAGAGTTCAGCTCCAACCCTAATCAAACACATCTGAACAAGCTAATCAAGGTTTGAAAGGTTGCTAGAAAGCTACAGGCATGTGAGTTTTTATCAGGGTTGAAGCTAAGCTCTCCAGGACCAGGGTTAGCCACCCCTGCTCTATACGATAAGTCTCTCCAAGGCTGCATTTATTTGATCAAAAATATAGTAAAAACAGTAATATTGTGAAATATTATGACAATTTAAAGAACTGTTTTCTATGTGAATTTATTTTCAAATGTTTTTGTGGATACTGTGATACATTTTTTTCTTTGATGAATAGAAAGTAAAAAAAAAAAAATCGCTCTAAACACTAAAGTCATGGCTGATAAGATGTAGGTCTATAGCATGAATGCACTGTAAGTTGCTTTTAGGTCTACTAAATTAATAAGTTTTATCAAACACTAGAGTAATGAAAAAGTGTTCCTGAGTGTGTTTGTGTCCTTTTACTGGTCTTTTAGTATTCAGTGTTTCATTAATATTTCACGTTTATTTACCTTTTCTTGTTGTTGTTCAAGCTCCAGTGATAATGACTGGAAAAGAGCCTCTATAGTGGGCAGAACTATTTTCATGCTCTAGGTTTTGAAATATTCATCAGTGAAGCCCCCTGACTTCGACACTTTACAGGCCTGTTATTATCCTCCAATTGTGAAATATCAGAGCATGATTGTGAATGCTGCTAATGAAGCGTTTTGGAGATGATTGTGGACAGCTGGACAATGGAGCTCTGTTGTGTGAATGTAGGTCAGTGTGTGTGTCTTTGTGTTCTCATTGATGCTTGTTCTACTCTTGTTTGGACACATACAGAATTTTATTTTATTTTGAAGAAAATGTGAGTACTGTGTGCAGAACTTGCTACTATTATGATTGGATGTTGTGTGTGGTTTCCAGTGTGTTGCTATGTCGTTGCTAATGTGTCATGGGTGGTTGCCAGTGTGTTGCTATGTGGTTGCTAATGAGTTGTGGGTGGTTGTGGTTGCCAGGATGTTGCTCCGTGGTTGCTAATGTGTTGTGGGTGGTTGCCAGGGTGTTGCTATGCTGTCAGAAATGTGTTGTTTGTGTGGTTGCCAGGGTGTTCCTATGTGATTGGTAATGTGCTGTGGTTAATTGCCACGATGTTGCTATGCTTGTGAATTTATTGTGGGTGGTTGCCAGGGTGTTGGTATTTGGTTGGTAATGTGTTGTTGGTGGTTGCCAGGATGTTGCTATGTGATTGTGAATGTGTTGTGGGTGGATGTCAGGAGGTTGCTATGTAGTTGTTGTGGGTGGTTGACAGGGTGTTGCTATGTGATTGTGAATGTGTTGTGGGTGGATGTCAGGAGGTTGCTATGTAGTTGTTGTGGGTGGTTGACAGGGTGTTGCTATGTGGTTGCCAATGTGTTGCTGTGTGGTTGCTAATGTGTTGTAGGTGATTGCCACGATGTTGCTATGCTTGTGAATTTATTGTGGCTGGTTGACAGGGTGTTGCTATGGTTGATAATATGTTATAGGTGGTTGCCAGGGTGTTGGTATTTAGTTGGTAATGTTGTGGTTGGTTGACAGGGTCTTGCTGTGGTTGATAATATGTTATGGGTGATTGCCAGGGTGTTGCTATGTGATTAGTAATGTGTTGTGGGTGGTTGTCAGGATGTTGCTATGCGATTGTATTGTGGGTGGTTGCCAGGGTGTTGCTATGTGGTTGCCAGTGTGTTGTTATGTGGTTGTTAATGTGATGTGGGTGGTTGCCAGGGTGTTGCTATGTGGTTGCTAATGTATTGTGTGAGGTTGCCCAGGTGTTGCTATGCTGTTACAAATATGTTGTTTGTGTGGTTGCCAGGGTATTTCTATGTGGTTGGTAATGTGCTGTGGTTAACTGCCACAATGTTGCTATGCTTATGAATTTATTGTGGGTGGTTGACAGGGTGTTGCTGTAATTGATAATATGTTATGGGTGATTGCCAGGGTGTTGGTATTTGGTTAGTAATGTGTTGTGGGTCGTTGCCAGGATGTTGCTATGAGATTGTGTTGTGAGTGGTTGCCAGAGTGTTGCTATGTGGTTGCTAATGTGTTGATATGTAGTTGCTAATGTGTTATGCGTGATAGCCAGGGTGTTGCTATGCTGTTAGAAATGTGTTGTGTGTGTGTGTGGTTGCCAGGGTGTTGCTATATGGTTGGTAATGTGCTGTGGTTGATTGCCACAATGTTGCTATGCTTGTGAATTTATTGTGGGTGGTTGACAGGGTGTTGCTGTGGTTGATAATGTATTATGGGTGGTTGCCAGGGTGTTGGTATTTGGTTGGTAATGTGTTGTTGGTGGTTGCCAGGATGTTGCTATGTGATTGTGAATGTGTCGTGGGTGGATGTCAGGAGGTTACTATGTAGTTGTTGTGGGTGGTTGACAGGGTGTTGCTATGTGGTTGCCAATGTGTTGCTGTGTGGTTGCTAATGTGTTGTAGGTGATTGCCACGATGTTGCTATGCTTGTGAATTTATTGTGGCTGGTTGACAGGGTGTTGCTATGGTTGATAATATGTTATAGGTGGTTGCCAGGATGTTGCTATATGATTGTGTCGTGGGTGGTTGCCAGAGTGTTGCTATGCTGTTATTAATGTGTTGTGTGTGGTTGCCAGGGTGTTGCAATGTGTTTTTATTTTGTGGGTCGTTGCCACAGTGTTGCTGTGGTTGCTAATATGTTATGGATTGGATGCCAGGGTGTTGCTATGTGGTTGTGACTGTGTTGTGGGTGGTTGCCATGTTGTTGGTATGCAGTCTACTCTATATTTAATTTCATTCTTGTCTAGGAGCAATAAGTAAAGAGATAAATATTAAAGAGATACAATTTTAATTCATTATTTGATTTTACCCCTTGTGTTGTTCTAATCCTAGATGACTTTATTGATTTTGTGTAACACAACAGAAGACATTTAGCAAGAGTCTTTTCTTTGTGTTTGTTGTGTGTATTTCTGCTTGTGTTGATAAGTTTGTCATCACTTGTATCTCTGTAGGGGAAGCACTCTGTTATTTTTGGCGTGTGGTTATCAGTTTAACGTGGCACAAGCACAGCTGCCGGACCACAAAGCTCTGCTTCGCGCCACAGAGACCGCGTGCTCTTCAGACCGGTCTCTGAGCCATGTGTGCTACAGATGGGTCAGTCTCTACTGCTGCCACGGGCTGGTCCGAGGGTCCGAGGTCGTTAATCAGGGATCTAAGTGCTGCCGGACCGCAGCAGAGAAGAATAATGTGCCATAATCGGATGTCATCAGCACATCAGGATGATTTATGCCGCTTTTTACCTGGATAATCTCCCAAACACACTAAACAGGGCTACCTTGCACTCTAGGTATTAATTTTTCATAGAAAATTGTGCATAATTATGACATGTTGCTTGTCATCTGTTGTAATGGTTATTTTTTTCCCCTTTTTTTACTGAAAAAGCCTTATAAAACGTAATCATAGAGACTCTGAAGTGAACTCTTATCTTGTTGGGCCAGTAAGCAGCCACCTAGCAACACCCTTGCAACCACCTTAAAACACCACTGGAACTACCTAGCACACCCTGGCAACCACATGGCAACCACATAGCAACAGCCTGGCAACCACTAAGCAACAAACCCCAGCAACCACATAGCAACACCCTAGCTAGTTACTGAATTTTTTTTTTTTTTTTTTGGTGCCTTCAGATTTTGTGCAGAATTACAGATAGCTGCTTTAACACTGTTGAGCTAAATGTAAATCTAATACTGAACTACAAAACTGACAATTAAAAAAAGAACAGTCTGCTGTGAAAAAGGCCTATCTTTGTTTAAGGACACAAACATCAGCCTCCACACACTCAAATGTAGAATGAGAACTGACAATCATTATATCACGGAAAGACAGTAAACATTTCCTAAGGAGAGCCGGAGTGTGTGTGTGTGTGTGTGTGTGTGTGAGGGATTACGGGCTTGAGCAGTCACTGTCTCTCTCTCTGAGCCTCTAATCATTTTTACTGTGAAAGATTTGAGCGCGCTCACTGAGCCACTTACTATTCCTCTGCTAGCGTTTGCATGCATGAATCGTTCACGTCCCTCAATGTTTCCTTCGAAAATGTTGTAGAAACGCAGGAACAAAAACCATTGGAAATTCTAGCATATTAATAATGCAGAGCTGAATGAGAACGAACAACCTTAGATCTTGTGTTTGTTGGTGCTCAGTATCATAAATGTTGATGGATTTTTTTATTTTTTTTATTTTTTAATTAAACAGCAATCCAAATTGTGACAAAATGTGCATCTTTTATTTATCACGTCAGTGTTATTTGGGTAACACAATAAGGTCCCATTTGTTAACCTAAGTTAACTACATTAGTTAACATGAACGAACACTGAACAATGTTTTTTAAAGCATTTATTATTCATAGTTCATGTTAATTTTAACATTTGCATTATTAAAATCAAGCTGCATCTGTTTAATATTATTTAATGAACCTGCGCTAACATTAACTAACAATGAACAGTAGTGTTTTTATTAACAAAAATGAATAAATACTGCATCAAATGTATTGGTCATTGTTAAAGCTAGTTAATGCATTAACCAATATTAACTAATGAGGCCTTATTGTAAAGTGATACTGTTATTTGAATAGATGCATAGAGCTTGAATCTCACAAAAACATGTCCAGATAACCATAATCATTTAATAAAGAAAGAAAACATTTACATTTCTTTTTTCCCCCCATTATGTTCATGATAATTCAACACAAATGCTCATCAGACGTGATTTTGTGAGATCCACTCTGTCCGTCTGTTAAACTGGATGATGTTCAAGTGTGACTCAGTGTCGTCTCACCCCCGTCTTGCAGCGAGCTCATCCTGTCCAACATTGATGTCGGCGTTTCCGGTAATTGGCAGTGTCACGTGACCAGTTCCCGTGGCAACAGCTCAATCGGCATGGAGATCGTGGTGCTGGAGACAACAGCGCTGTACTGCTCGGCCGAGAGGGTCAGTAGCAACAAGGGTGAATTCAGGTGTGTCCGCAGCTACAGAAGCCCAGTGAACCGTCAGCAACATCACACACTGACACAGACGCCATTACGGCCTGAGAACCAACTTAAAAATCACTTCGCTGTAATTGTGATGCTTCAGTGCCTCTTTTTTCCTCTGTTGTATTTTAAAGTCAGTTCTCTGATTGGTGCTTCTATAGCTTCATGTTCTGTGTTTATGCAGGACATGTCTGTAATGGGCTGGAAAATTTGCCTATTGTTACCAGAGGAATTAGTGTCATTTATTACTGAGCATTTGTGCTTCACTGACAGCATGAACCTCAAGTTTTGTGTGAAACTCAGAACATGATCAATTTCCTGAAAAAACACTTAAGTCACACTTACACTGCCGTTCAAAAGTTTGAATTCAACCATCTAGCACATCCTAGCAACTGCATAGCAACACCTTGGCAACCACTTAGCAACACCATAATAACCATATAGCAACATCCTTGCAACCACCTAGCACACACAAGCAACTACACAGGAACACCATGGCAACCACATAGCAACACCCTTGCAAACACCTAACACACCCTAGCAACCACATAGCAACACCCTTGCAACCACATAGCAACACCCTTGCAACCACACAGCATACCCTGGCAACCACATAGCATCACCCTTCAACCACCTAGCAACACCCTTGCAAACTCCTAGAACACACTAGCAGCTACACAGGAACACCCTGGCAACCAACTAGCACAACCTAGCAACCACATAGCAACACCCTGGCAACCACATAGCAACACCCTTGCAACCACAAAGCATACCCTGGCAACCACATAGCATCACCCTTCAACCACTTAGCAACACCCTTGCAAACTCCTAGAACACACTAGCAGCTACACAGGAACACCCTTGCAACCACATAGCAACACCCTTGCAATCACATAGCAACACCCTTGCAAACACCTAACACACCCTAGCAACCACCTAGCAACCACATAGCAAACACCCTGGCAACCACATAGCAGCACCCTTTCAACCACACAGCATACCCTAGCAACCACATAGCAACACCCTTCAACCACCTAGCTACACCCTTGCAAACTCCTAGCACATACTAGCAGCTACACAGGAACACCCTAGCAACCTACTAGCACAACCTAGCAACCACATAGCAACACCCTGGCAACCACATAGCAACACCCTTGCAATCACATAGCAACACCCTTGCAAACACCTAACACACCCTAGCAACCACATAGCAACACCCTTGCAACCACACAGCATACCCTGGCAACCACATAGCAACACCCTTGCAACCACACAGCATACCCTGGCAACCACATAGCATCACCCTTCAACCACCTAGCAACACCCTTGCAAACTCCTAGAACACACTAGCAGCTACACAGGAACACCCTGGCAACCAACTAGCACAACCTAGCAACCACATAGCAACACCCTGGCAACCACATAGCAACACCCTTGCAACCACAAAGCATACCCTGGCAACCACATAGCATCACCCTTCAACCACCTAGCAACACCCTTGCAAACTCCTAGAACACACTAGCAGCTACACAGGAACACCCTGGCAACCAACTAGCAACACCCTTGCAACTACATAGCAACATCCTTGCAATCACATAGCAACACCCTTGCAAACACCTAACACACCCTAGCAACCACCTAGCACAACTTAGCAACCACATAGCAACACCCTGGCAACCACATAGCAACACCCTTTCAACCACACAGCATACCCTGGCAACCACATAGCAACACCCTTCAACCACCTAGCAACACCCTTGCAAACGCCTAGCACATACTAGCAGCTACACAGGAACACCCTTGCAACCGCATATCAACACCCTTGCAACCACCCAGCATACCCTAGAAACCCAATAGCAACACCCTTCAACTACCTAGCAACACCCATGCAAACTCCTAGCACACCCTGGCAATCACCTAGCACACCCTAGCATCCTAGTAACCACATAGCAACATCCTTGCAACACACTAACAACCACACAGGAACACCCTGACATTGACACCCTGGCAACCCCATAGCAACACTCTCCCACCTATAGCAACACCCTGGCAACCACAAAGCAACACCCTGGCACCCACCTAGCACACCCTTGCAACCACATACCAACACCCTGGCAACCACATAGCAACACCCTTGCAACCACCCATCATACCCTGGCAACCACATAGCAACATGCTGTCAACCACCTAGCACACCATTTTTGATCAAATAAATGCAGCCTTGGTGAGCAGAAGAAACTTCTTTCTAAAACATTATCCCAAACCTTTGAATGGCAACCACATAACAACACCCTTGCAACCACAAAGCATACCCTGGCAACCACATAGCATCACCCTTCAACCACTTAGCAACACCCTTGCAAACTCCTAGAACACACTAGCAGCTACACAGGAAGACCCTTGCAACCACATAGCAACACCCTTGCAACCACATAGCAACACCCTTGCAATCACATAGCAACACCCTTGCAAACACCTAACACACCCTAGCAGCCACCTAGCACAACCTAGCAACCACATAGCAAACACCCTGGCAACCACATAGCAGCACCCTTTCAACCACACAGCATACCCTGGCAACCACATAGCAACACCCTTCAACCACCTAGCTACACCCTTGCAAACTCCTAGCACATACTAGCAGCTACACAGGAACACCCTAGCAACCTACTAGCACAACCTAGCAACCACATAGCAACATGTCTGAATGTTATTGTGCATTTATGGTGCATTAAGTGCCATTAAGTGGCATTAAGTGGCATTTATTGTAAAGAAAGACTTTACAAACAAAACATTTGAAAAAAAGGTTTGTTGGGTTTTAAATGCTAAATCAATATATGTTGAAATCAATGTTAAAAAAATCGATATTGTGTTTGTTGGTGGTTAGTGGATGATGTTGATCATAAATCCACTAAAATCAGCAAAACTGATTCAAAACACAGTGAAGAGAATACAGACCCTTGATCTGCTCAATCACATTCACGTTGCTTTCTCAGGTGGCCGAAGACGTTGGCTGGTTTCATGGCCTTCCTGCCATGTGTGGTGGCCAGCGTTAGCTCCGCCCCTCAGGAGAAGAGGGCGTGGCGGAGGTGCGACCGCACAGGCCGCTGGGCGGAGCATGACTATAACCAGTGCTCATATGCAAGCCAGTTCACACGCAGCCTGCATGAACTCACACAGGTCTGTAATCTTCATCATCATCATCATCATTATCATCAACAGCACGTGGAGTTTTATTGGAATCTTAGGTGCCTGGGCACCAAATGATGCTGCTGGAGGGCCGTTATCCTGCTGCAATCGCTTCTGGCACGATACACCTGATTATACTGAGCAGATGTTCAACTAGACCTTGATTTACTGAATCACTTGTGTGTTAAAGCCCGAGAACATCCACAGCTAAGAGATTCTTTGAGATTTGATTGGCTAAGGCCCTCTTTTTAATTCCTCATGCATGTCTCAATAATCTTCACAATTATCATTTTAAGTTTAGCAACCACTAATGCATCCAGACATGTCCCATACAATAATCTGGCGCACAATCCCAGCAGCCAAAGCACCGGTTTTAACAAGTAGAATTTGGAAAAGCGCATTTACACTACCGCTTAAAAATTTCAAAATGTTTTTGAAAGAAGTCACCAAGGCTGCATTTATTTGATTAAAAATACAGTAAAAATTGTGAAATATTATTACAATTTAAAACAGCTGTTTTCTATGTGAATATATAGTAAAATATAATTTATTTCTGTGATCAAAGCTGGATTTTCAGCATCATTACTCCAGTCTTCAGTGTCACGATCCTTCAGAAATCATTCTAATATGCTGATTTGCTGCTCAAAAAAACATTTCTGATCATTATCAATGTGGAAAACAGTTGTGCTGCTTTAGATTTGTGTGGAAACTGTGATACATTTTTTTCTTTGATGAATACAAACTTCAAAAGAACAGCATTTAAAAAAAAATTGAAATCTCTTGTAGCATTATACATATTTTTTATGTCACTTTTGATCAATTTATTGCATCCTTGCTGAATAAAAGTATTATTTTTTTCAAAAAAATATATCCTGAAGGCATCATAATTTTCTTATTTTCTCTTTCTCTCTCTGATGCAAACACAGATACCAGTGAACGTCTCCAATGCGCTGCCGTTGGCGCGGCAGCTCTCCTCTCTCACCAGCAGGGCGGCGCTGTTTGGAGACATGATGGATGTGATATTTGTCACTCATCTGGTAGAAAGACTCACACGCCTGGTGGATCATGTCAGAGAGGTGAGAATCAGATCCCATCATGCCTGAACCAGTTTAATCCATCAGGATTCTGACTATATTCAGTCAGTCCTGCACAGAGGGCCTTTTTGGAACCATTTCTAAAATGGAACCGGTTCTTGATACCCATTCCTAATGACAAATATGCATCACATTAAGTTTATTCGTTTGTTTATGTTAAAACTGTGTAATGGAAATTTCAAATGCAATTCAAATACTTAAATCTTAATTGTTAATATGATGTCCAGTCAGATGAGATGAAGACTGTATTGATATGCTGGTCTGATTAAAGCGAGCGATGGATTTGTCCGCATGTGTGACTCAGTCTGTTCCACACGCTTGTTTTGCTGGGCTGTCATTGAGGCGGCGCTCTGCTACTGTGCAATTTAGGTGCAATTTGAGTCACGGCACATTGTTATCTGCTATTTTCAGCTTTAAGTGTTATGTACACATGTTCAGTGAACACGTTTAGCATTTTAATAACACTGGCAAACTCCGCCAGAAGAGCTCTTGAAGGGGTTGAATGTGTGAAAACAGACTCGCTTCGGGGAAATTTGTATTAATTACATAACAGAAGAAGAGCTGTTCCTTCCATATGTGACCTTCAGGCCAGACACACACTCCACGCTAAGTATGCAAACATTTGCATGCATTTGGAAGAGGTTTTCATTCAAATTTTATTGACTGTGCATTCAAAGTTGCATTTTATAAGTATGGGCATTGACTAGGAATCAAACCCTTCGGAAAGCAACAATGCACATGTGTACTTGTGTAGAGAATGCTTGAGGCATTAGTTTTGATGCTTTTTGTTGCATTTCTGAAGTGCTGAATCTACAGCTCTCGTGATTAGTGTTGTATATGATTAGCACAAAGCTACTTTATGGGTAAATAAAAACAGAACATGACTTTAACTGTGTGCTAAGCGTACACTTCATTTACAGCTCTCTTGAAACACTCAGATTTAATACTAATGCTTCTCATTCACTGCCTAGTGAGAGCTTAAAGTAACTATAATGTATTCCAGTCATGGTTCAAAGGTCATTTACGAGCTTCAAGGTCACATAGGAGCTGTGAATATTGTAAGTAAATGAGATATAACCTTCAGTGCTGCTATAGAGACTCATCTTAATCATAAATCTCAGTGCTCTTATAATTTTTGATGGCTTGTATAAATTCAGTTCAGTACAGTCCGTTTATGGTGAAAAAGATGTTCTTCCTCAGTGTTTCTGTCTTGTTTTCCAGTACAAATATTGAAACATTCTTAAATCAAGATACATTTACTGGAGAAGCAAAATGACTGAAGATATTTAGTCTTATTTTCTGGAAAATTTGATCAAAAAGAAGTGTTTACACTTAAAACAAGAAGACATTTTTTTTTTCATACTTTTTAACTGTGTACAATTTATGCTGATTCTAAGCAATTTCAGTAAATGCATTTTGAAATTAAATTAATAAAATCAAAAATACATTCATATAGTTAATAATAAACTATACCATGATTATTTTAAGTTTCATTTATGTATGACTGACAAATATGCATCACATTAAGTTTATTTGTTTATGTCAAATAGGCCATATTATGCCCTTTTATGTTTTTTGGGCTCTACTAGAACAGGTTTTCATGCTTGAATGTTTATTATTTTCCTCATATTCTCCATTGTTGCAGCTCCTCTCTTCCTAGTTTAGTTCCTGTCTCTATAAAGCCCCTCCTTCTGATAAGCACACTGTGCTCTGATTGGTTGGCTGGAGCAATTTGTTGTGATTGGTCAAGTGCTTCCAGCGTGTTTGGGAAATGCCCCGCCCCTTACCATAACCGTCAGTTTCAACACACTACTAACTAACTCACCCAGGCCCCGCCCCTTTATTCTGCGTATGCCTTGAGCGGGAATTATTTAAATGAGGAATATTGTGACGTGTTCGTTTCCGGAAGTTCAGAAACCGTGACACTGATGTGGAGAATAACTCCTGCTGGAGGGACTTTGGAAACCTTTTTCATGCTCAAACAGCAACATTACACACTAAAGACAGATGAACATGGAAAAAAGCAGAATAGGACCCCTTCAAAGCAAATAAATGGCAATTTGATATGCAGTTCAAACACATACATGATTTATGATTGTGTGTTTCTCTGTAGTTGGGTGACCAGGTGTTCGTCATCGCCAGTAACATGATGCAGGTGGAGGAACACGTTCTCTGGATGGCTCAGAATGAAGCTCGTGCTTGTACGCGTATCGTCCAGTGCGTGGAGCGGATCGCAGATCTCGTGCTCAACACAAACACCACCGTCATCTCAAAGGTGATCAGATGTAATTATTATTTACTCTTCAGGTTCATCTAAACTGTACTACAAGCAGACGGTGACATACACAACCTTATTTGGGGATGAATTTTGCACAGGTTAAGGAAAAAAAGGACAGGAGCAAAACAACAAAAAGTACAAACATTTCAGTAGTCGGTACCAATACCAGTCAAATTTCAGTTCTTTGTACCAATTTTGGTACCATAGCAAAAACTTTTGTAATTGTTTTGTTTTCATTTTTTTAATTTAACTATTTGAAAATTAAATAAATGAAATTAGTTAATTTTTAATGATATTAATGATTATAAGTAAATAATACATTAAAACATGTAGCCTTCAAATATTGTTCAGTTAAATAAACATTGCATTAAACAAATCCAATGAAAAGCTAGTATTAATATGTAAGCGTGGTGTATCTTTTCACCGATGACACCCAGATTTATCTCCCCCTTAAACACTCGGGTAACATCTTCCCGGGCCCTCTGATGGAGGATGTGAAAAATCTGGATGTCATCAAATCTTCGCAATCTAAATGAAAAGAAAACTGAAATTATATTCTTTGGCCCACCTAGTGGCATTCCCACAAAATTTGTTAATGATCATCATGTCTCATCTCAAGCCAAAACTCTTGTTAAAAACTTCTTGCTTGACAGTGAGCTGAAACTTGACAAACAAATGAATTCAGTTGTTAGATCCTGTTTTTTTAAATCTCTGTCTTCTTTCCAAAATGAAGCCTTTTCTTTCTTTTTATGATTTTGAAAGAGTAATTCATGTTTTCTTATCATCATGTTTGACTACTGTAACTCACTGTATTGTGGAATGAACACTACTTCCTTGGCCTGTCTCCAGTTGGTCCAAAATGCGTCAGCTAGGCTTTTATTGGGCTTCCGTAAATCCACTCACATTACACCTGTGTTAGCATCATTGCATTGGGCTTCCTGTGTGATTTAGTTTAAAATTCTAGTTTTTGTTTTTAAGTCCCTAAATAACTCAGCCCCCTCATATTTATCTGAACTTTTATCTTTACATAACCCTTTCCGATCTAGTAGTCTTAGATTGCTCGCTGTTCCCAGAGTTAGACTAAAACAAAGAGGAGAACGTGCTTTTGCTGCTGCGGGTCCTAAACTCTGGAAAAGGTTACCAGTTTATATTAGATCTGTGTTACAGTTTAGGTGTGTAGAAACACGCACGAAGAGGAATATAACAACAAGAGTCAAACTTTACTAGAGAATCCAAAGGAGCATACAGGAGATACACACACTAACATATGAACGTAAGCGATAACCGACAAAGACAAGTGAGAAAGGTGACTGTTTATATAGTGAGTCCAGATGAGTGATAATGATTGACTTCAGGTGCGGGTGATGGTGATGACGTGCAGGTGCGGGGCAGAGGGAATGCTGGGAAGTGTAGTGCAGGAACCGGTGACTGTAACAGTACTTCCCCCCCTCCGGCAAGGCCTCGCGCTGTAGAGGGATATCCAAAGGGGAAGGCCGGAGGGGGTTCAGGAGGTGGACGGTGAAGCTGGAGGATGAGTTGGATGGAGGCCCAGTCCCCAACCAGGATGATGGACATCAGCGGAGACGCTGAAGGGAGGAGCCATGGTGGAGAAGGCATCAGCGCCACCTTGGGGACGAGCGAAGGCGGCCGCGGCGTTGGAAGAGGAACCCACGGCACTGATGGAAGGCAGATGGAGCGGTTCGATGCCGATGACCTAGGCGACCGCGACGGAGCCGCAGCGACGACCATCCGAGGAGGATGCAGGGAACCCGAGGGCTGAGGTGTAGCTGGAGCAACCGAGGGCAGCGGCGGAGCCTGAGGGAGGGTGGAGCTAGCTGGAGCAGTAGGGGTGGAGGGCCGGAGAGCAACGGACGGCCCGCAGGTCCTTTGCGTAGGCGATGTGACGTCCGACCCAGGTGAAGACGACGGTCCGAGGAAGCTCCGTGAAGCCGATGGCTCGAGGGTCCCAGCAGACGACGAGGGAGGGAGGAGCGTAGGTGAAGGAGTCAGGGTGACTGGTTGAGGAGGAGAGACGAGAACAGATGCTGGAGGCGGAGTCATGGGATCCTCACGCTCTGGAGGAGATGGCTCACAGTGGTCCCACGATGTAACCACGTCACTGAGAGGAGGTGATGGTGGTGTAGCGGGACTGATGGGTGACAGCTCAGGCAGGACAGCAGACTTGGTTGGGATCAGGGAAGAAGGCTGAGATGGAAATTCAGTGAATACTTCCAAGAGGGGGAGTGGAAGAGAGGCTGGTAGGGATAGAAGAGTCCAGTATAGAGTTTTCAAACAGCTGGAGAGTAGAGAGTAGTATTGTTGACAGTGGACTCACTCTCAGTGACGGGCGGGTGGGCGGGCTTTGGTCCTGCTCGTTGTCCTCGACACCTACTCCATTGACGCTGGAAGGGACCCCCGACTCGAACTTCTCCTCAGTTGGAAATACCGCAGGCTCCAGGGTGATGTCAAGCTCGGTCGCTCCTCCTGGCGTGGGCTCTGACGTCACGGCGGGGTCGTCGTTTCCACCGGCGGTGGGTCTCTGGTTGGGAACTGGGTTTGTAGGCGTTCCGGATCGGGGCAGCTTGAACTCCACGCATTTCAGCATGGTCTCCCTCCAGTTCAAGCCGGTGGTATCTGGAAGCTTACAAGGTCCATTGTAGCTCGCCCCGATCCAGTACATCTTCCTTAGTTCCTCATCCTCCAGCTGGCTGTTGATGGCGAAATAAAAAAATCATGAAGAATAAGTGATGAAATCTTGGCTCTCCTGAGCCAAGGCGATGAATTTGACCCATTCATCCATTTAGGGTGGTCGGTTATTCTGTTTTGGTGTGTAGAAACACGCACAAAGAGGAATATAATAACAAGAGTCAAACTTTACTAGAGAATCCAAAGGAGCATACAGGAACACAGGAGATACACACACTAACATACGAACATAAGCGATAACCAACAAAGACAAGTGAGAAAGGTGACTGTTTATATAGTGAGTCCAGATGAGTGATAATGATGATTGACTTCAGGTGCGGGTGATGGTGATGACGTGCAGGTGCGGGGCAGAGTGAATGCTGGGAAGTGTAGTGCAGGAACCGGTGACTGTAACAATCTGCTCCGACATTACAAATTTTTAAATCTTTGCTTAAAACTCATTATTTTTCCATTGCTTTTAATGTCACTTGATGGTTTATTTTTGTATTTTGACTTCTGTTGGTGTTTTTTTTTTTTATTTGATATTTTGTTGGTCAAATTGTCTTAATTTTATGTGTGACATTTTATTTGTGACATTATTATTTAATTGTTTTTGCTTGCATTTATTTGATCTGATGTTGCAAAGCACATTGGTCAGCTGCTGCTGTTTTAATGGTGCTATATAAATAAAATAAAACTTTGCAGCATTAAAAATAAAACTTTTATTCAAATTATGAATAGGTTATACTATCAGAAAGCGATCAGTGAAGCTGATATCACTTTAGTTCAGTCGCAGCACAGGTGAAAACCATTATAATCAAAATAATCTGTCTATGCTGCACAATTAATCTCTTATTTACATCGTCTTTAGACTTTGTTGGTTTTAACGAAATAATTCGCGAGCATGCAGAGCTCACTCTGAACAAACTCTGACTTAAAGGGCACCTATTATGCCTCTTATTACAAGATGTCCAGACACCATGTAAAAGTAGATTTTGCATAATAGTCGCCCTTTAAACGTCTCTGATTGGCCATTGCATTCACATGCTCTGTCTGTGATTGGCTACAAAGCTCAACGCTGCAAAAACACATTGTAAATAGAAACCTTTGATGCTCTTCACAGAGCGCAAACACAAATACAGACGGGAGTGTTTGAAAGCAGCTGGTTTTCAGCAGGTATCGTGTCATGAGTTTATAACTTTATCTTTATTTCTCACACTTGCGAGTTTATATCTTGCTTTTCTGACTTCATTTCTCGCAATTCTGAGTTTAGATATAAGTGTGAGAAATTAAAAGTCACAGTTATTGACTTCCATACAAAACATACAATTTATTGATTTGAGAAGGGAAAAAAAATTACATTATTAAAATATGCACTTTAAAAAGAGGTGGAATGTAAAACAAGTGTTCACTGCAAAACAATATTGTGCATGGAATGCATGCTTCTTTTGATTAAAAACATTTATTTTGTTAATTGGCATGAATTACTCTTGAGATTTGCTCATTAAACGCTAAAAAAGGGGCTTGTGTGCTGCTGATTTATTCCCTGATGCATTGTGGGCCGTGGGATCCTTGCGTTTGCTAATCTGTGGACTAATACTGTAGATAATACTGTATCTCAGGTGGGTTTCTACTTTAAACGTGTAGATATTGACGTAATCACAAACTCATTTGCCTTCATCCGTTTCTGAGCTGCTGGTCTGTTGTTATTCTGATAATGTAGGGTACAGGCTCAGATCGTTAATGGAGTCTTTGTTTAGTCTTTTTATATTTTCATAATCAGTCCTTGACTCACTCAGCAGAACCCTCGTACAATGAATGTTTATTTTCCAACAAGCAATTAGTGTGAGGAAAGTAGGTCGCGTAATGTCCTCTGTTTCTCTGCAGGTTTCTGCTAACATCGCTCTGGAGGCCCTGATGGTCAGACCGGCCGCTCTGATGGGTTTATTGTGTACCGTGGTGCAGCGGCCACCTCTACTGCCCCCTGTGGCTGACGCGGGTCACGGCGAGGGCGTCAGCATCACCGGATCACAGCACGACACCCTGCTCAACTTCAGATGTCACACGGTTAATGTCTCGGGGTCACCCATGGGTCAGCTCAGCCAGGTGAGAGTCATCACTAACCAACCAATGTGTCCAATAACCTTTGAACCAGTTATTCTGTCCAAGTTACTTGAATCACGGCAAGACACTTCAGGCAAAAGCATTGTTTTTTAATGCACTGGTCTGGCTTTATACAATGTTCAGATTTCTGTTCAGGAAATGTATGCAAATTAGTGCATATTTAAGTAGTTAATGCCTCATTTGCACATCCGTTCACCTGCAGTGTCTTTCCTTAAAATAATTAATTATTTATACATTTGAAATGGTTTTAATGTCTGTTTTAAATCATCTAATTATGATTCTCTAAATGCTTTAACAAGTAAATATTTTATTTAAATGTTATAATTATAAATATTTTAAATTATAAACATTGATTTTAAATATTTTATCATTTCATATTTTATTCACAGGGCTATATGAGCAGTTATTATGTCTTTATGTCTCTCGCTCTCTGGTCAAATAGTTTTTCTTTCTGTGTTGATTAATTTCCTAGTGAAACAGGAAGTTGGGTCTGAGCATGTTTTTAGCCTTTAGTTTAAGCCACGGCCAATACCTCTGATTACTGCTAACACTGCCTATCAGAAGTAGGTGGTATTTATAACTGAGGGGGCGGGGCATTCTTATTCTAGACAGCATTTGATTGGACGAAGGTTTGTATCCGCCCCTGAGAGCAAGATCATGAGTCAACAGTATTTTTCATCTGCTTTCTTAGATGAGAGACTGTACATGTATATTTATGTGTGTAAATAAATATACATTTATATTTACTTAACATTTAAATGTATATGTGCTTAACGTGTCTTTCACACAGCAGTGAAGCTCAGTTCTACTGTTGTTATTGAACACATTAGTGTTCTGAACTTCATTTAAAGGGACAGTATTTTTTTTGACAGTGACCATCCAATGTGATTGCGACAATAGAAACAAACTGAATTTATGTGACTTGAAAACACAAGGCTGTTGTGATGAGATGAAGCTAAAACAGGAGTCTGGGTTTGATGGGCTGAAGCTTTGTGTGATGTTTGGAGGGAAGAACAGAGAGAGATGAAGGTGTTAATAATATCTGTGTGCCTGTTCTGGACGTCCAGCTGTGAGTTCTGGAGCTCTGATGAGGAGATCAGGCTTTAGGAACGGCTCCAATACACAATCACACCGAGACTCACTGTTTACCTGACTGATGGACTGCTTCACTCATCCATCCATCAGCAGACATAGATAAATACTAAACAATCAAATTAAAACGCTTGCGCTGCTGGTCAAACATTTTGAATACTTTTTAATGTTTTTGAAAGAAGTCTCTTCTGCTCACCATTTATTTGATCAAAAATACAGTAAAAATAGTGAAATATTTTTACAATTTAAAATAACTGTTTTCTATGTGAATATATAGTAAACTGTAATTTATTCCTGTGATCAAAGCTGAATTTTCAGCATCATTTCAGCATCACATGATCCTTCAGAAATCATTCTAATATTCTATTAATATAAGTTTAAATATATAATATATATAGTTTTAAATATTTTAATATTATAAGTTTAAATGTATAAATATATTATAAGCTTTATATCAAATAAATTCAGTCTTTGTGAACAGATATTAAAGAAAATCCTATAATTATTCCAAACTTTTGGCCACAAGTATACAAAAAGAAATTACCTGCATACCATGTGACCATTAACTGACATCAGATCACTGTGAACATGCAAATATGTTTTTTTTTTTTTTTTTTTTTTTTTTTTTTTTAATTATTAAAATATTAGCTTAAAATGGGTTCAGCTGACAAAACCGTTTGGGAATCACTGGTTTACGGAAACAGTACACACAAATATGATTTGCAAATACAAATCATGTGGTGTAATGCAGAGACAGTATTAAGATCTGTAAGATACCTACCTGTCTGATTTGTGATACCATGGTTGTCAGATTTGAGAAAACACTCATGCAGTTCTTTGAAATGCTGCATAGTTCTGGATTGTTCTATGATAATTCTTTTGTGTTTGTAAAATATATAGATTAAGTTTATCCTTAGGGCTCAATGCAGAACTGTTGAGCACATCATCGAGTAGAACGCAGAACATTGGTCTAATGAGGAGCAACAGTGAAGTTCACTATAATTCACATAAACGCTGGAGGCTAATCTCATATATCAGTCTCGGGGTCTGTATAATTGATCATCATTCTGCCCTAGTGCACACTAACAAGTGAAGTACCCGCTGACTTCTCTTTGAAATATATTTTGATCAGGTCTTCATTTGCCTGCTGTGTGTCAGTTGCCTCTGGGAGATTTAGATCATTCATAATGATCACATCATTCACATACAGTTTTAATATAACATTTAAATCAAATATTACAAAAACCATTTTGTCATCTGTCTGTCCTTACAGGAATAGTTTAGCCAAAAATGAAAATCCATTATTTACTCAACTCCACAAATGACATATGACTTGTACACTATATTTCAGATCTTCTGAAATCATGTGATTCTTTGTTTGAGGAACACTGATCATCTCTTCATCACGGCACCTGTTAGTCGGTGAGATATATGAGGCAGCAAGTGAACATTTTATCCTCAAAGTTGACTTGTTAGAAGCGTAAGGGTAAAGCGTAAGGATTTGAGCGAGTTTGATAAGGGCCAAATTGTGATGACTAGATGACTGGATCAGAGCATCTCCAAAACTGCAGCTCTTGTGGGGTGTTCCCGGTCTGCAGTAGTCAGTATCTATCAAAAGTGGTCCAAGTAAGGAACAGTGGTGAACCCGAGACAGGGTCATGGGTGGCCTAGGCTCATTGATGCATGTGAGGAGCGAAGGCTGGCCCGTGTGGTCCGATCCAACAGACGAGCTACTGTAGCTCAAATTGCTCAAGAAGTTAATGCTGGTTCTGATAGAAATGTGTCAGAATACACAGTGCATCACAGTTTGTTGCGTATGGGGCTGCATAGACCAGTCAGGGTGCCCATGCTGAGCCCTGTCCACCGCCGAAAGAGCCAACAGTGGACACGTGAGCATCAGAACTGGACCACGGAGCAATGGAAGAAGGTGGCCTGGTCTGATGAATCCCATTTTCTTTTACATCACGTGGATGGCCGGGTGCGTGTGCGTCTCTTACCTGAGAACACATGGCACCAGGATGCACTATTGGGAAGAAGGCAAGCCGGCGGAGGCAGTGCGATGCTTTGGGCAATGTTCTGCTGGGAAACCCTGGGTCCTGCCATCCATGTGGATGTTACTTCGACACGTACCACCTACCTAAGCATTGTTGCAGACCATGTACACCCTTTCATGGAAACGGTATTCCCTGGTGGCTGTGTACATATGAAAAATATGTATATTTCATGAAGTGATGCTGTTTACAACATACATAGACAGTATTTAACATATATTTAAAATATATTCTGGCCAGAAAAACAAAAACAATACATTTTTTTCTGTCATACTTTTGTATTTTTTTGTGTCCATCTGTGAGATTTTCTCATTCTTATGTTCATCTCCTCCATTTGTTTCTGTGTCTCTGTGTTTAGGCCGTTGCATCTGCAGAGCTGCATTAAAGATGTATTGCACAGCTCTCTGACACTCACTCACCTGCATGAAGCAAACAGAGAAACGCCTCTGAATGCTAAAACACTGGAAGCGTTTCATCTCCACTGCGCTAGAGAGAGAGAAAGAGAGAGAGAATTGAGTCTGTAAATTACTCGACTACATAATCACACTGAATAAAAGTAAAGATAAAGACACTCTTCCATCGACAGCTAAACCATCAAGCATATCTGACCCATCTGACCTGTGAGGGCAAAATTAAACATGAGTGTGCAAGAGAAATGCAGAGCTTCATCTCGTTCATTTGAACTTTACTATAATCATTATCTGTCACTTTGACTGGGTCATGGTCTGTGTATTTATTTTCACTGATAATTACATAGCCATACGCCAGTCCATTTGTGTATGCAAATTTAATATTGTCTTCATATGAGTGATATTAACATTTCAAGAAGTGAATAATTCATATCCAAAGAAATTTTAGCAGCGAGTAGTTTCCCTGAAGTAACCACAGTTAGTTTAAAGGGTTCAACCAAAAATGAAATTTCTGTCATTAATTACTCACCCTTTGTTACTCAATACTTTGTTCATCTTCGGAACACAAATTAAGATATTTTTTATGAAATCCAATGGCTGAGTAAGGCCTGCATCGTCAGCACTCCTTTTTTCAAACGCACAGAAAGCTACTAAAGACATATTTAAAACAGTTAATGTGACTACAGTGGTTCAACCTTAATGTTATGAAGCAACGAGAATACTTTTTGTGCGCCCAAAATAACAAAAATAGCGACTTTATTCAACAATATTTAGTGATGGGCGATTTCAAAACACTGCTTCGTGAAGCTTCGAAGCTTTACAAATCTTTTGTTTCGAATCAGTGGTTCGGAGCGCATATCAAACTCCCAAAGTCACGTGAAATATTGAAGTTTCAAAACACTTATGATGTAACACCCTCGTTTACTGAGATCATGTGATTTTGGTGCCCTGAATCACTGGTTCGAAACAAATTATTCGTAAAGCTTTGAAGCTTCATGAAACAGAGTTTTGAAATCGCCCATCACTAGATATTGTTGAATAAAGTCGCTATTTTGTTATTTTTGGTGCACAAAAAGTATTCTCGTTGCTTCATAACATTAAGGTTGGACCACTGTAGTCACATGAACTGTTTTATATATGTTTTTAGTAGCTTTTTGTGCATTGAAAAAGGGAGGAGTGTTATTGCTGGTGATGCAGCTAGGATTTTATCAACAATATCTTAATTTGTGTTCTAAAGATGAATGAAGGTCTTACGGATGTGGAACGACATGAGAGTGAGTGAGTAATTAATGATTTTCATTTTTGGGTGAACTTACACTTTAATGTGACTTTCAGGCTCCCAGGTGTTGATTTCATGTGTGCGCGTCTGTCGTTGGTTCAGTGACTGTCTGTGATCTGCAGGAGTGATGCGCGATTCGGTGAGCATGTGCTTGTTTCTGACGTGCCACTGACTGGCCTTTAGAGCAACTCTTACCCAGCGAACAGGGAATGCTCTCAGAACGTTCTGGCAAGGTTCTCTTAAAGTTATGAACAAACGTTCTTTTAGTAACATTACTAGAATGTTTGTTCAAAGTTATCTGGTATTTAAAAATATTCTCAAAACTACTTGTTTCGGAATGTTCAGAGAACATCCAAAAGTAACATTCCAATAATATTTGAAGAATGATAGGATGGAATGTTTCCTTATCGTTTGCATAACCAAGAAAAAAACGTTTTTAAAATATATATATAAAAAAAAACGGGACGTTTTGAATGTTCAGAGAACATTCAGAAATAGCGTTCTTATAACTTAATGGGAATGTTAGCAAAACATTCTTGAAACATATTTTTGTTAACCTGGTATGTATGTACATACTGTATGTTATACAGCATTCAGCTATACAAGTATTTTTTTTAATTTTTTTTTTAATGAGTTGAAATTACTTGTATGTCCAATTTGATTATGTACAAATTTAAGACAGCAACTGAATTTAAGCTTATAAATTGAATTCGGTGTACTTTATTTTCTTTCTTTTTTTCAGTGTAATGAAACAAATTATGGCAGGTAGCATTTCAGTAACATTTTTCTTTACCCCCAGTGTCTTTTAAGGGTGGGTAAATCTGAAATCAGTGATATCACAATATAAGGTAATTGTACAGAAAACATCCATGAAATTAGCTGTTGATTTCAATTAGCTGTTTCTCTTCATCTAGGCCACTGTCCACTTGTCTCTGAATGGCAGAAAACATGTCTGCTGCTGTTAATTAACACTAAATGAACAGAACATTTGCATACGGCGCCTCCCGCTAATGGAAATGTTATTGCTCAGATGCTGGTCTTAGACATCTCAGTTCTCGAAGTTCACAAAAATGTGATTAGATCACATTTCACTCCATGAAAAATACAGTTTGCATAAATTAGTAATGAAGCCTATTTTCAGGACCTTTCAATTATTATTATTTTTTTTTCATTGTGCAATTGTTTTCATGATAATTAACCACTTTTTTCCCAAATGTGTTTGCTATTTTTTTTTTTTCAGTTTAACTCTCATTATTATAATAGATTTTTGTTACTGTAATTTTGATCAGCTTAAATTCTCAAAAGTGCAACATTTTTCAGACACTTTCTGCAGGTTACATCAACACACCAGTAGGTGGCGCCAAGTGACTGTCTTTACAAGTGAATCATTAATTCATGTACTAAATCAATTCGTTCAAAAGCACTGGAAAGAAAACAATCCAAAATCGAAATCTGCATCCGAAACATACTTCCATACTATATAGTAGGTGAAAAACAGTATGTGGCAAAAGAAGCATGTCCGAATTCACAATACTCATAAAAGAGTACAAAAAGTACTCAGATGACCTTTACTTTCCCATAGTAAAGGCCACGGGAGAGAATTTGTGAGTGGCACTGGTAGGTCACATTATAATGACAACATGGCAGATGTAGTACATCTGGATTACATTCATACTTCACACATTCATACTATGCAGAACATACTTTTTTAGTACCTACTCAAGAGAGTATGCAATTTCGGACGCAGCCATTATTTTTATGAGTGAATCATTGAATCATTTACTCAACTGATTTGTTAATTTACTAAACTGATTAGTTCGTTATGTTATATGTTAAATAATATTTACAGATAGATAGCTAGACAGATAGATGGATAGATAGATAGATAGTAGGGGTGTAACAATACATCGATATAGATCGATACATCAATGTAATGTCAAACGATACGATGCATCGATGCAACACATAAAAAATCGGTACCTGTGGCTATTTATATATTTAAAAGGCACCTTCGTTTTAACACTCTCCGTATTTTCACACAATGTCAGTCTATGCGTTATTGCCAACGTGTGCAATCAGGTTTAAACGACCTTTCAGAACATGTGAAAGACGCTCGGGACAGTAGATGGAACTGTTACTGTCCCGAATGAGCCAGTGCTGAATCTTCACGAAAGGTTATAATTTGCTTGTGTATAAAGCCTTGCAAAAAGCAGCGTGCACACATCTCAAACAATGTCTGTTAGATCACAGCACTGGAGAATAGAGCGCTATGAATCACTCTTCACACACACAGTAAACATTTGTGCCGCTCTGTATTGGAGCCTTTATAATACTTTTGCACAATGAAAGAATATCAATAGCCTGTCTTGTTCTGTCCTACCTATAATATGTTGTTGCTTCATTAAAAAGCTGCGCTTTACATTTAAAAGAAATGTCTTTTAATTTTATAGAATATAGGCCTATATATAATATACACAATATATGCCTACAATATTTCCTTGTTTATCAGTTTTTTGACATTACACAATTTAGCACAGAAGCCTAAAATACTTTCTGACTGTTGTCATGTCATAAGCTGTCATTCGATTACTGTGTGAATTTTTTATTTGTGGATGTCCGAATTAGGGTGCAAGATGTGAAATTTTGAAGTAATTGTTATATATTTTGGTTGCAGTTGTGAGTTAATGAAAATGTAACTGGTTGTGTAAAATAGGCACATAATATCATAATATCAAAATATTGATCGATATACCCCTGAATCGAATCGTATCGTAATCGTATCGCAGAACTTTGTGAGGTATCGGAAAATATTGTATCGCTGGCTATCAAATATTGTATCGAATCCTGATGAACTGTCCGATTTACACCCCTAATAGATAGATAGATAGATAGATAGATATTAAAGATTCACCTTCCTGTTTAATTATAGTATCAACACAAATAATGTGGAAGGCAGCTCAGACAATTTGATCGTAGAAGTATTTGATTAGAAATGTGTGAGTTCTCCAAGTTGAGACATTGCAGAGATCTCTTTTTGAGGTCTTTTGCCTCCTTGTTAGAGTGCCCGATTCCCATGCCGTGGACCCGGGTTTAAATCCCGCTTAGAGCGGGCAGTTCGAACAGGAGGGGTTACATGAGCTCTAGAGGAGAAACCTGTGAGATTACTGGGGCCTTTTTCTCAGGAAGAACATTTGAGATGCAGGACACTTCAGCAAATGTCTCTATTTGTTCTCCATTTAATCAAATTGAGAGAGAAACCATTGAGAATGTATTAATTGGTTCTTATTTATCATTTTCTGTTAACTCGCTTTCTCTCATTCTAGCTTGATCAAATCTAAGCAATATAATACTGTAAATACAGTTAAGAACACACAAACACACATCACACGTCTCTCAGAAGAAACACAGATCTTTTCACACACATTACAGTGACTCCACACATGCATCTGTTTCTTATTTCCCTTGATGGCCTCTGTTCAAACCCCAAATCTCATTATGTGGTAATTCTTACAGTCAGTGAATGAGGTCTCCACCGCAGTCATCTACGTGATCTCAGCCAAGTTACTTTTCTCATCCACAGTCCCAAAAAAAGAGGAAGGACGCTCGCTAATTGCCCTGCAATTTGTGTGCATGCGGCCCATCTGTGGGCTTCAATTAAAACGCTGAGATGAAGACGATCGGAGCGTCTGAGAAGCAACAGCGCTGCCGTACGCCGGAGCAGGAGCTTTCAGGGACGCTAATTACAGTAACACCTCGTTATGTTTAACTGCTGTGAATGACACTTTATCACGGGCCGTGTTTTCATGTCAGAGCCGTGAACTCATGAGCATGTGTCTGTGATAGTTTATGTATGTAACTCTTTAAAAAAATTGGATATTTTCACACAATGTGGTTGTTTATATGCCACTATGCTGCAACTGCAGCAATCTTTAGGTAGGTGGCACATGTCAAAGTATCACTCAGCAGTTAAGTTTTACAGTAGCTCTTCTCTGTGTTCGGACAAGATGGTCCTGCATTCGCTCCCCATGTGTATCAATAAGCCTTTGGTGCCCATGACCCTGACGCTGGTTCACTGGTTGTCCTTCCTTGCACCACTTTTGGTAGATACTAACCACTGTATGCTAGGAACAGCCCACAAGACTTGACACAGAGGAGGTGACACCTTCCTCTTTTTTGGGGAAAAAAAGCATTGCCAGATCAAGTGGATCCTGTGGCTCAGCCTCCGGCCTCTGATCCTCTCGTACCACCTCGGCCTGTCGACCTGTTGGCTTCACCTTGTCTCCTACCACCCTCTGCTCCACCAGAGGCCCCCAACCATGAAGCTGCACCAGGCTCCCTCGTCCCATCGGCTCCCCATTGTTCAGTCGTCACCCTTGCGCCACGGACTTGTGAGCCTCCCGCTGCACTTCGGCCCACCACCCCTACAACTGCAGTGGGATCCTCCTCCCCCCGGACTCGTCTAGGTCCACAGTCGCACCAGCTCTGCTTCAGGTCTCGGGAGCTCTGATATAACCTTGGGCGTTCATCACAGCGGCTCCGCAAATGCCTCGAGTTCCAGCGGCGTCACTCGATCCCATCAGCTCTCCGTCATCACCTTGGGATCCCCTGAGATCGGTTCCGTCTCCGTTGGTCGTCCCGCAGAGGTCGTCGACCACGCCTACTCCTTGGCTCCTCCCGCCATCGACGCCGCCGTGGGCTGTTTTCATCACCATGCTCTGGGTCGGTAGCATCTGGCCGCTCCTCCCGTCATCGCCCCCATGGATGCTCCCTCCATCAGTTCTTCTGTGGAGTCTCTGCCTGTCTGTCTGCCTGCCTGTTTCTGCCAGCCCTCTGCCTGCTCCTTCTTCCCAGCCCTTCTCCGGCTCCTCGCCCACCTCCAAAACCTTCACCCTCCCTCCCTCATTTGTTTATTCTGTTTTTGTTATGGCACAAGGTTGCGCCTACTTGGAGGGGGCGTTATGTCACAGTTACGTATGTTCAGTTTGTTTTAGTTTTCATGGACATTCAGTTTGTTTTCATTAGTCACCTGTCTTCCTTTGTTCAGTTTTCCCGCCACCTTTTAGTTGTCATGGTTATTGATTTGATCATCACAGGTGTTCATTATCAGTTCCCTCGTTTACCATGTATTTAAGTTGCTGCCTTTGCACTCTTCAGTTGTCTGGTAGTGCTTGTGTTAAGACACTCTGTTACTCTTTTGGATTATCTTTGAGTCTTCTAAATAAACCTTGTTTGATTTTTGTCTTCATCTTCATTGGAGCAACCCATGACAAGTTTATTCACTATAGTTTAAAAAAAAAAATGGTAATAAAAATGACAAGATCTCCGAGTTAAACTGTGTCAGAAAAAATTAAGCAAAACATGGTCAGGTCAAAGTGTCTGAATAATTTTTGGTCCCAAATTTTTATCAATTTTACTGGTAGTCCACTGTATGAAGAATATTTGGGTATAATATGTCACAGTTTACTTTATTTAGCTATCCTCACTTACATAAATGAACTATAGTGACTAGTAAAAATATATCAAAAATTATATCTAGTGTCTGAATCATTTTTGATTTGACTGTGTGTATATGTATGTATTTAGTATTATTGACTTATATTTTTATTTTATTTTTTATTATATTTTTAACAATATTTTGAATTGTTCAGTTTATATTTAAATTTAAGTTTTAGTAATTTTGTAGTGTGCTTTTATAATTTTTTTAATTAAATATATATTTATTTCCATTTTAGTATTAGTAATTTTAGTACTTAAAGCTGCAGTCCGTGATTTTTGGCCCTCTAGCGGTTAATAAACAGAACTGCACGCGTCTTGCGGAAGAACGTTGTAGCTACTTTTCTCCGTGTATATCTATGGCGAGTCACGCAGTTACTGTGATTCTCTGCAGCGGGTCCTACCAGTCCGGTCTAAAATAGTCCGAATATAAACACTTATTATAAGTGTACCATAATGATTCAGGATAAGACAAAAACACGGTTTGGAAAATGGTTTCATGTTGTACAATCTCATTATATAATTTTTGTACATTTTGAACACAAAAAAAGTTACGGACAGCAGCTTTAAACTTAAAATTTCAATTAGTCATGGCAACATTTCTCATTTTCATGTTTCATCTAATATTTTTATTTTATTTGAGCTTGATTTCAGTAACAAACACTGATCTTTAATACAGAAAAATATAATTAGTTTGAGCAGCTTTGAGTTTGTTATAAGTCACTTTGGATAAAAGTGCTTGTAAAATTGCAAAAAACAAACAACAATATATATACATATATATATATATATTTGCCTTGTTTTTCATATGAATATCTATACATTCTTAAATCAAGATACATTTACTTGAGAAGCAGAATGACATGATAACTGTTGTTTTCTGGAAAAAAAATAAAAATTGAGTGACTTTAAGCTTAAAATAAGAAAAAATATAATCAGAAAAATAAACCTTTCTCTTTAAATGATCTCTTTATCTAATTTTCTTCATTTTTGTCAATTTCTCAGAAAACAAGACTTAATATCTTGAGTCATTTTGCTTCTCCGGTAAATGTATCTTGATTTAATGATTGTTGAGATATTTCAACTGAAAAACAAGACAGAACATTTTTTTTTTTTTTTTGCAGTGTAACTAAGTACAGTACAGTAAAACACAAACTGTTGGATCTAATGTAAAACAAGCTCGTGCTTGTGTCTGTTGTGAAGACACAAAATCAGAAATAACTTCTAAAGATTATTTCACTAAAGATTAGTGTGCTTTGACCTGAATTTGTCTTGTTTGCCAAACCCAAACCTATGAACATTGATGAACTCCTAGAGCTGGATTAACATGGGCTAAACGTGCCGTATTTGTCAAATGAAAAAGCACTCATCTCAGTGTGCTGCCATGAGTGTGTTTCAGGCTGTTTTTGAGGTTTTCACAGAATCCATCTGTGATAGATGTATCTTTCTCTTCTCGGCTGTACGAGTGTCGCCATATGGCCTGCCGCTGGTCACTACAAGAGTCCAAATATGACCAGAAAGGGTTTAATCTTCTGGATTTTGACCATTCACTCACACACACATACTCGTACACGTACCAGCTGGGCAAGCGAATACATGCAGGACTTTAATGTTTACACACACACACACACACACATGCAGATCCTTTTTTGGTGTCCATATGGTGTTTTACTCTAAAATGAATTTGCTTTCATCTCAAGCCCAGATTGCAGTGCAATATGTACAAATTTATGATGCAGATCAACAAGCAGCCTCAAATGTTTTTGTTAAAAAACTATTAATAACGCTTTAAATGAAAACACAAATTACTGCTGATGCAGCACTAAACGTCCCATATGCACCTCCACATTACATCAACATAAAGCAAAGTTTTAGTAGGTGTGGATTTGTGTAAATGTAATATGTGTAAATTGTGTATATGTAAATATATAAGGTTAAGAGTTGGTCTGTGCAGTGAGATATACAGTGGCTGCTTATTAGCACTGGATTGACCAATCAGAAGACTAGATAAATAGATAGATGGATGGATGGATAGATGGATCATCATCATCTTTCTTCATGCCTTTGAGCATCTGAGTCACTTCACTGAGAAGGAGAAGCCTCTTGAACTTCTGTACATTCTGACTGTTGTCTTCTGTATGTAGTGACTGTAAAAGCACATCTTCATCATCTGCTCTCTCTCTCTCTCTCTCTCTCTCTCTCTCCCTCGCTCTCATTCAGTCAGATTTAAAGGACTCGCTTTGAAAGAAGAGCAGACAGCCAGACAATGAGATCATCTTAACAGCCACAGATGTAGAAATAGAGGATTACAAGAAGCAGCGTAGAGTATTAAACTGTTAGAGAGACAGTCTGCATGTTGGTTTCTTGACTAAGCTCTGTGTGTGTGTGTGTGTGTGTGTGTGTGTGTGTGTGTGTCTCTGCAAATCTTGATTCGACATTACCCAACTCACCAGTTAAGCACAATGATTGGTTTAAATTATGGTGTAAAGGTCATTGTTTTTACATATTTTTGGCCATTGCGTGGTGCTAAATAATACTAAAGTATTAGTATTTTGTCTTGTTTTCCAGCACAAATATCTAAAAATTCTTAAATCAAGATACATTTACTTTATAGGCAAAAATGACTTCAAATATGAAAAATTGATCAAATTTAAGTGCCTAAAACAAGAAAAAATATCTGCCAGTGGGGTCAGAAAAATCAACTTAATTATAAAGAGAAAACAAGTTTATTTGGTAACACTTTATTTTAATTGTTTATGTCTAAAGCATTATAAAGGTATTCATAATGTATGTTATAATGCATCTTTTCCTAAATTATTGTAATCAAAGTTGAAATTCATAATGATATTTGCAGATTCCTTGTCACATCTGAAACTGGTTGATTGTTGTGTGTTTTTAATGCATTATACTTTCTAAAGCTGTAACAATGAATAGATAAGTATTATAATGTATCATAACTGATACTCATGAGACCATACAATGCATTTAAATGTGCATTACAAGGCATAATTAAAACTTTAATAATGCATTATGTATAAAGGCTTTAAGTATTACAGTTTAATTTTCTATGGAAGCTTGGTGCTTGTTTTAAGCATAAACTCACTTAATTTTGATATATTTTTGATATATTTTTCAGCAAATAACCCCCCAAGTCAAATTCCCAGTGAACTGCTCTCCAAATACAAATGCAGTGAGGTTGCTCCCTGAGAAGATCAATAATATCAGAAGTGCGATCAGCACATCCTCGTGTTGTGCTGAGGTCAGACAGACTTGTCCAGAACTTCAGAAATTAGCCACTGTGTCTGATTTTGAGGCAATAGATGGCCAAATCTTGAAAGAACCTACCAAGGGTTCACTCAAAGCAAGGGGAGACTGCTTTTAGCTTCCTGAAGAGATCAGATGTGCTCCAACAGTAGTCACATTCAAATCCAAACTCAAAACACATCTGTTTAGCTGTGCATTTATCGAATGAGCACTGTGTATTTTTGGTTAGGGCCGTCTGGTTGGAAGAGCTGAGAGATTTGGGAAGCGAGACGCTGAGTTTACACATGCTCTCAGACGTGAGTGTGGGACACCAGGTCCTTACTGAAAGCCATCGGAGGCAGTAGGTTTGTGATAACTCCACGGTCGGAGGGACACTAGAAGGTGTTGGAAGAATGTTTGGATATTTGTACTGGAAAACAAGACAAAAATACTGAGGAAGAACATCATTTTTTTGCAGTGCAGAGGCACATAAACAAGCAGTGTAAATACGTCAATCTCTTCATCCAGTTTCATTCCCATCTGACTCCTGCACCTGAGCACCAATCTTGACCCCGTTTATCGGTCTGTTTATAAGAACATTAGGGCCGCCAGGAATCAAGATGGCTTTTCAGTTAACACAATTTTCTCCTGATGATCTCAGCTTCATTCTCTCAACATCTTATCACTTACATAAATTCAGGATATTATAATGCATTATTTAAGCTTCAGAAACTACAAGAATCTAGTTTTGTTCCTTGGTTTTGTCATGGCAACAGTCAACGAACCAATGGAGAGAGAGATTGTAAGTGTGCTGTTGGTTCATTGCCCAAAATTTCATCAGTGTTAAATCTCATTTTAAATCACTGTTGTTCAAATGTGTGTATAGTAGGAGCAGCGTTTATACTGTCTGCTTCTGCGCTCAATGAGTTTATCATCTTTCACTCGATTTGATATTTTATCATCTGTATCATCTCTGCTTATACAATAAAGCATCAGCATTCAGTTACTGCTCTAGTTATGACCCATAACACACTTTATATATGACATTTATTGCTTCAGTGTGAGAATTTATGTGTACAATGCCAAGAAACTGGTGTGTAAAAATGTTTAAGTTTAATGGAGGAAATTGAGGGAATGTAGAATTAAACAATCAGATGAAAAGCAAGAGAGAAATAAAATAATGCAGCATTTCTGCAGCCTTTTTATAATTCATACTGTATGTTGCATCTTCAGATTTTGATTATTCAGAGCTCTCTAGTCTAGACACATATTCTGTTAAATAAGGATTTGAGCATATGGTGAATCACAGTAAAGGTTATTTTTAACATTTTTACCCAGTGCATGACTGAAGCATATGCTCAGACCCATCCGCAGTATTTCTCTATTTTAATTGGTTTGAGAGTTTATAGTGTTTCAGCAGATCTGCTATTGGAGAAAATGTAGATCTTCATCAGAGTTTAATACAACCTCCACAGACATTGAGGGGGACAAGTCCCCCCAATAATTAGAAATTGTCCCCCCCCCCAAATATTTGATATTATTGATGCTGTTCTGCTGTACTCCATTATGCACCGCTCTGTTTGCTGTTTGGAAGACAAAAAAAGTTTTAAAAGTAACATTTTTAGGCTGGTCTATCTCAGCTGTCTAACAGAGCTCATCAATCACTGTCAGAATGAGTGAGATGGCCAATCAAATCAAAGAAGGCGGGGCTTACTGTTCACAGAAGACGAGTGTGAATTCCAATGTGACGCTATCGTTTTAGCAGTAAAACAGTATGTGGTGAGTAAGTAGTTAAACATTTAATATTTGACGACTGTTTTATGATTGAAACATTCAGCGACTGGTAGTATGCAAACTACTTTTTTTTTAATGAAATTTCGCTATTTTAAATTGAAAACATGCTATTGTTTGATTAATATGAAATTATTAATGTAATTCACAACTGAATGTGATGAGACAAGAAACGGTTTTGACATATTAGAAATACAAATTTTTATTTTATTTTTTTTTTTTTTTTTAATATTTGAAAATAGTTTAAATTGATTACCTAATAACTACAATAGACCTGGAACTTTTACCCTTCTTATTTTTTTTTTTCATTATTTCCTTAAATCAATTTTTAATCTTTTAATTATGTAATGCCTTTTAATAAAATAAATAAATAGCCCAATAACAAGGAATGCGACAGCTGAAACCCATGTCTTGCATACGTCTGTGCGTAGTGGTTCTTGAAGCACTGACTCCAGCTGCAGTCCACTCTTTGTGAATCTCCCCCACATTTTTGAATGGGTTTTGTTTCACAATCCTCTCTGGGGTGCGGTTATCCCTATTGCTTGTACACTTTTTTCTACCACATCTTTTCCTTCCCTTCGCCTCTCTATTATTGTGCTTGGACACAGAGCTCTGTGGAGAGCCAGCCTCTTTTGCAATGACCTTTTGTGTCTTGCCCTCCTTGTGCAAGGTGTCAATGGTCGTCTTTTGGACAACTGTCCAGTCAGCAGTCTTCCCCATGATTGTGTAGCCTACAGAACTAGACTGAGAGACCATTTAAAGGCCTTTGCAGGTGTTTTGAGTTAATTAGCTGATTAGAGTGTGGCACCAGGTGTCTTCAATATTGAACCTTTTCACAATATTCTACTTTTCTGAGATACTGAATTTGGGATTTTCCTTAGTTGTCAGTTATAATCATCAAAATGAAAAGAAATAAATATTTGAAATATATCAGTCTGTGTGTAATGAATGAATATAATATACAAGTTTCACTTTTTGAATGGAATTAGTGAAATAAATCAACGATGATATTCTAATTATATGACCAGCACCTGTATAAACCATGTGAACATTATTTTGATACTGACAGCATTTCTTAAAATCATTTCAGCCAGTGAGCTGTTTATTTAGTGTGAGTTTGATTCAGGTTTGTCTGACCAAAAGACCTGGTTTTAACATAAACATTAATTAATAAAACATTATATTCATTTATAGAAGGAGGCAAAACCCTCTTCCTGACTTCATTCAAAATGTCATAAAATATCACAACATTTTCATGGAACGTCAAGAGATGCTCAATTACAAATAGACTTTTTTTGTGGAATGCGATGGGTGGACATTTTTAGGATGATACCATATATATTCATGACTTTTTCTAATTTATGACCAGTCATTTTTGAAAGTATACCCCATTATTCATATAGCCTAGTATTTCCAAAGACTATAGAATAACACTTTAATCTTAAAGGGACTTTGGTATTTCTGTCCACAATGTTCATGTTGATCAGATTCTGTATCTTGTTGAGATGAGAACATTCACACTAAGGGACAATTGAAACTTTTAGAAAAAAATATATTAAAACACATAGATAATGATATATTTAAGTAATCTGTGTTTATTTAACCCTTATGTTGTGTTCGGGTCATTTTGAGGATTTTCTTTTTCCTGAAAATGTTAGTTAATGTTATCTCATTGAACCAAAACTTTGCTCGTTGCTCGGGGTATAACAACTTCCCAAAATGTTTTGGATAATTTGAATCATTTTGAGTGTTACAGGCTTCATTTTTTCACAGAGATGAACTTCAAACGATCAGTCAGTTTCAAAAATAAATACAAACCCTGTCCTAATTGAAAGAAAACAAGTTGACAAAAAGATTGAATTCAATATTTGGTGATAATATAGCATAATGAGCGATTTACAAGCAATTTTTATAAGTGTTTTATACGTTTTTACAAGTAGTTTTTTGACCGGGAACATCCATGGTGTTACAGGGTTTTCAACACTGCTAATTTACTTTACTGTCTGGTCAAATTAAGAAAATAAAAGAGAAAAAAAAATATGATTTATTTATTATGTATTAAATAATAATAATATTTATTTATTTATTTATGAGTGAGTGAGGAATAGGGACTTTTCTTGAGGGACTTTTAATTTGATACACCTGTCAGCATGGAAAAGATGTTTGAGGCCTTTAGTTCAGCTTCTCTTAAATAATACAATCGCTGTATTTTTCTAAATGGACCGTGGCTAAAGGGATTTTCATGTATCTTTGTGAAATGTGATTCATCATGGGACAAGGAGGATTTCAGGACAAGGGGAATAATGACTTGGTGAGATCAATCTCTGTTTATATGTTCACTCTGAAGGGAATGATGTCAGCTTTAACAGGTTGAGATTGGGCGCTTTTGATTCTTGATTTCAGAAATGGATGTGTCTGTGGTTGTTAATGATTAGTAAGAAGCTCAAGTCATCAGTCAAGCATGTAATGAATTTGAGTGACTCTTATTATGTTTGTTGAACCTTTTATTGTGATTTGTTGCTAATACTTGATGTTGGTTTCTGTAGAAACGCTCCCCAAAATCCCTCTCTTCCTCTCTTGTTTTGTGCATTTACTTGTGATTTACAGCACTTGTCCCAAAGCACAGCAGTTCAAGCAGTGCATGTGTAATGGTGTGCTGATTTCAGTTAGTTGTAGTTTAGTTTAATCACCAGATTGTATCAGAAGGCTGTCATCATGAGTTTAGTATCACCTCATGTGGCCGTGAGTCAGATCTCTGTCCTCCTGAAGCTCAGTGTGACTCTGTCTGCCTCCTGATTCGCTTTTAAGGATCTTTTCTTCGGTTTTTTGAGTAAATACTAAAATATCTCCCATGTTCTTTAAATCAAAAGGCTCATCTATATTGGATCGTTTCGTTCTTCTTTGAAGTTAAAGTTTCACGCATCAACAATTTTAAGTAATTTATACTCTTAAAACTAAAGGTTCTTTATTGTCATTGATGGTTCTATGAAGAAACTTTAACATCCATGGAATCTTTCCATTGCACTAAAGGTTCTTTATAGTGAAAAAAGGTTCTTTAAATTATTAAAATGTTCTTTACACTAAGCAAAAGTGGTTCTTTAAAGAACTGATCACTGAAAGGTTCTTTAGGGAAACAAAAATGGTCCCATCACTGCATTAAAACCCCTTTTGGTATTTTAAGAGTGTATTTTCCTATTAAATAGCTTTGTGATTCTGCCTCTTGACATGTTAAATTGCTGTCAGGCAGTGGCGATATATATCGGCTGATATTTGTAATTTTTTAATATTCACATTGGCCGATAAGTTTCTCCGTTTGGCTGATAAGTGACTGACTTTTATTTTGGCAGGGCTGAGAATGCAGCACCAGATCCACAAGATCACCTTTATTAGTTTATTGTCTTCAACCAAAAAATTATAAGATAGAACTGTTAAAGAAAGTGAAATGCATATAAATAAAATATCATCGATTTTGACTTTCTATTATTAGTAGTAATAGGAAGACAAACACTATAATTATTTCTCATACATTGCCAGTTAAAAGTTTGGAATAATTAAGATTTTGAATGAACTTGTTTGACAAAAACAAATACAGTAAAAATTGTGAAATATTATTAGAATTTAAAATAGCTGTTTTCTATGTGAATATATAGTAAACTGTAATTTATATTTCTGTGATCAAAGCTGAATTTTCAGCATCATTACTCCAGTCTTCAGTGTCACATGATCCTTCACAAATCATTCTAATATGCTGATTTGCTGCTCAAGAAACATTTCTGATGTTGTTCATATTTTTGTGGAAACCATCATACATTTTATTTTTCAGGATTCATTTTGATTCATTTATTTGAAATAGAATCTTTTGTAACATTATAAATCTTTTTACTGTCACTTTTGATCAATTTCATGTCCTTGCTGAATAAAAGTATAATTTTTTTTAAAAGATTGATCTTACCCCAAACATTTAAATGGTACTGTATCACTGTTTCCACAAAAATATGACTTTTCAACATTGATAATAATCAAAAATGTTTCTTGGGCATATTAGAATGATTTGTGAAGGATCATGTGACACTGAAGACTGGAGTAATGATGCTGAAAATTCAGCTTTGATCACAGGAATAAATTATATTTTACTGTATATGCACAAAGAAAACAGCTATTTTAAATTCTAATAATATTTCGCAATTTTTTGACAAAAAAAATACAGTCAAAAATACAGTAAATGCAGCCTTGGTGAGCAGAAGAGACTTCTTTCAGAAACATTAAAAATAATTTAAAACAATTATTCAAACTTTTGACTGGCAGTGTATACTGTACTGTGCTGTACTGTACATTTAAACAAGACTTTGAATATCTAATAAACATTTCTTTAAATCCATGTTTTTTGTGCTTGTAAACCTTCACACCTTGACTGATGCGTTAGACCTTCTCACACACGTTCAAGGTCTGAAGCGAGTGTTTGTGTTGTGGAGCGTGCTGGACTGCGTCTGTGTGTGTTTGTACACTTTTGGCCGTGTGAGGCGACACTGGAAGCATGAATGATGTATTAGCTGGAAGCCACTCTAATGAATCTGTCAATGTAGGGATGGAAACGTTTGTATGGCTCCTTTGTATCAATCAGACACACTCTCTCCTGGGAAATCGATCGGCAAAGCCTGCTTTACAAGCCCCGGGGTCGGCAACATTTTTCTTGGCCTTGTTTGTATTGAAAGCGAGACAAGGAGAGGAGGATTGTGGGATTAAGACAGCGTTTATGAGGACCCTCAGATGATGTGTAGTAAAACTAGATAAGCTGTTGACTCATAAAGGAGGCGGGGTGATGGTGGGCTTTATTTAAAAAGTGTCAGATGATGTTTGGATGACAATCAACATATTAAAAGGTTCTTGCATTTGCTTTGCTCATGCATCATGATTCTGAATCACAGATTATCCTGAATGACTCACTTGATTCATTCATTTCACTTACAAGCAAATGTTGTACCATTTAAGCAGTAATGGACGATATGCTGTGTTGTATTGAGAAACATAGTCAGAGAGAAACCGGTACTGTGATATATATATGTCAGACTACTTGTTTTTAAGGGTTATGCATTCATTTATTAATTCATTTAGCATCTTTATTCATCATGCACTGCAAAACATTTCCACCTATACTTCACTTATGTTTAGTTTCTGCTTTAAATTTTAAAGTATAATCAAATTGGCTGTACAAGTAATTTCAGTGTATTTTTTTTTAATCTTGTCTAGTTGAGTCTTTAATTTTATATAATTAAAAATAATTTTTTTAAAGTTCAAATTGGTTAAATAATTTTTTTGATGAGTTAAAGCAGGGGTTGGCCAAACTTAGACGTAAAATATGTATTTGAGATTTAAAGTTCATATTTCAATAATTAAATGACAGATTCACATGGTCACGGTTCTCTGATGTCAGTAATAATAATAATTCAATAATTAAATGACACATTCACGGTTTTCTGATTTCAATAATATTAATAATAATAATTAAGTAATTAAATGACCCATTCATATGTTCATGGTTCTCTGATGTCAGTAATAATAATTCAATAATTTAATGACACATTCACGGTTTTCTGATTTCAATAATATGATTAATAATAATAATAATAATAATAATAATATTTAAGTAATTAAATGACCCATTCATATGTCAACGGTTCTCTGATGTCCGTAATAATAATTCAATAATTTAATGACACATTTACGGTTTTCTGATTTCAATAATATGATTAATAATAATAATAATAATATTTAAGTAATTAAATGACCCATTCATATGTCAACGGTTCTCTGATGCCAATGATAAAAATATAAATAATATTAATGACAATTAAAAAAATAAATGACAGATTCACATGTTCATGGTTCTCTGATGTCAATAATAATAATAATAATAATTCAATAATTTAATGATACATTCACGGTTTTCTGATTTCAATAATATTATTAATAATAATAATAATATTTAAGTAATTAAATGACCCATTCATATGTTCATGGTTCTCTGATGTCAGTAATAATAATTCAATAATTTAATGACACATTCACGGTTTTATGATTTCAATAATATGATTAATAATAATAATAATAATATTTAAGTAATTAAATGACCCATTCATATGTTCACGGTTCTCTGATGTCAATAATAATAATAATATTTCAATAATTAAATGACAGATTCACATGTTCACAGTTCTCTGATGCCAATAATAATAAAAAATATAAATAATAATAATAATAATAATAATTACAAAATTAAATGACACATTCACATGTTCATGGTTCTCTGATATCAGTAATAATAATAATTATTATTAGTATGGTTATCATTTTTATTTTTTTATTAGTAGTAGTAGTTTGTTTTGACTAAATATAAAAAAAGAAATATATTACTGTTGTAAATTACAATTGTACTGTAAAAAAAACACATACACTTATTTCATTAAATTGCAGTCTTTGATTTGATAATCACACTTATCATGATTATCATGCAGCCAAATCTATTTATTCTTATGTTACATTCAATATAATTAATTATTACCTTTTCATCAACTCACGAACCCCCAGTTAAAGTAATGGAAAAACACGTTGCCATGACTTATTGATATCATTTCCTGCAGTGCGGGACGTTGCATTCATGTTTCTGAATAGAAGTATGGAGACATTTGATGGGTTGTATTGGTGAAATTTTCATTTAGAAGAAAACGCTGCATGTGCGTGTCGTATGTGAAGGTCTCTGGCATGTGGAGTGACGTGAGCTGATGGAGAAGCGATGAAGGATGCAGGAAGGTCATAGAGATAAAGAGCAAATACATTCTGATCAGTGAATCCAGCGCTGCTGCACACGCACTAGTGCAAAACACTCACAGACAAACATTCACTTACCTTAATCCAGCGTTCAAGGGCACCATATGGCCTTATGTTGCTTTTACAAGATGTAATATAAGTCTCTGGTGTCCCCAGAATGTGTCTGTGAAGTTTCAGCTCAAAATACCCCACAGATCATTTATTATAGCTTGTCAAACACGCCGTTTTTGTGTGTGTCCCTTTAAATGCAAATGAGCTGCTGCTCCCGGCCCCCTTTCCAGAAGAGGGAACAGCTCGCGCTTCGGTTGCTCAACAACAACAAAGCTGGAGAATCTCACGCAGCCAAAATGAGGATTGTCAGTAACGGTGTTCAGCCTTACATTGTTCAAACCGGAGTCGGACACTGATGGAGAGATTCTTAGTTTTAGAATGAAACTGGATGTTTCTGAATGATTAGTGGATACATTTATGTAGTTGTGTTTCTATTGCAAATGATAATTTTGCCATTTTAATGTAAATCAATGCAAAATGAGCAGCAGGGCTAGTGAGGTGTAGAGACTCTGTCTTTCTGTCTCTCTTCAGGAACCTCATCTGACTCTTTGTAGTTGAGCTGCATAATCTTTCCCTTTTCCAATTTACTATTTAAACTCTTTTTGTGGCGCTTTGTCATGCAACGGTCCTCTTTTCTCCCTCCACTAGCAGCATGTGCTAAAGCAGTTGCTAATGTGCCATAAAAAAGTTAATTTCTCTACAGAAACGACAAATGAGAGGAAGTCAGCCATATCTATTTTCCTCACTGTGGTCACATCAGCCTGAGGAGAGTCTGAAAAGGGTCTGTTATATTGAGTTTCCCTCAGAGCTGCAGAACACAAACTCCTCTGACCTCATTTGCTTCCACAAAATCTTGACAGTAAGTTTGCTTAGCATCTGTTTTCGAAGCTACCGAAATGAAAAGAGATGAGAAATGTTTACCAATTCAAACATTGATTAGTTTTGCTCATTTTTATTCTGTGATTTGAATCAAACTTAACGCATGACACAAGTTACAGTGAAAGTGCTGCATCAGGAGAATAAGCTTCCTCTGCTGTTTCAGTCTGCGGACAGAAGCGCTTCTTTATGGAAGCTTGTTTCCGCCACTAAATAAAAAAAATAAAAAGGTAATTGCGACTTATCATCTCACAATTCTGACTCTTTTTTTTTTTTTATCAAAAGTGCGAGATTTAAACTTGCAACTGCAAGTTATAAAGTCATAATTGCGTGTTAGTTGCAATTCTGACTTTTTTTCTTGCAATTATGAGTTTTTATCACGCAATTCTGACTTTATAACTTGCATTTTTGACTTTTTTTCTCAGAATTGCATCATATAAACTCGCAACTGCATCTTATAATTTTCTTTTTTTCTCAGAATTGCGAGTTTGTATTTGCAATTCTGACTTTATAACATGCAATTGCGGGTTTATATCACAATTCTGAGGGGAAAAAAAGTCAGAATTGCATGATTTAATCAGAACTAAAGTCAGAACTAAAGTCAGAACTAAAGTCAGAACTAAAGTCAGAACTAAAGTCATAATTGTATTATAAAGTCAGAATTGCATGATAAAAACTCGCAATTGCAAGAAAAAAGTCAGAATCGCGACTTTGTCGCAATTCTGACTTTATAACTCGCAATTAAGAGTTTAAATCTCACAGTACTGAGAAATAAAGTTAGAATTGTAAGATGCTAACTTTTCTCCCAATTGCAAGTTTTTTTTTTTTTTATAACTCGCAATTCAATCAGGACCACTTAAGTCAAAAAATTACCAGAGACAAACTTTTCAGTCAGTTGTTTTATTGGCATATTTTGCTGAAGTTACATTTGGCGGTATGGCTCTGTTCTAAATTCCCTTCATGAAAGCTAAGACCGGGAACAGCAGCAGCTTCTGGGGACAACCTCTCATTTTTTTAACTGGGAGAGCAGCACAAAATCCCTCTATTGAGAACAGAGCATGCATCAATGACAACAGAATGACACTGAAGTTAAACACAAGTTTAAGGAGGAGCTGGGGGAAGAGGTGGCCAAGCAGCCAAGCAAGCAGAGAGACGGAAGCTGCGATTAAGTAATGCGCCTTATTTGAGAGTTGCCAATCGAGTCCATAGAAATCAGATCAGCTGATATGGGTGGGGTTGGAATTTGCGAATCAGCTGATAGCGGAGCTTGACTACGAGGCCTGCCTGAACTAACGCAGAATGCTTGAATTCTGACTTTATAAAAAATCAATTTATCTTTCATCAAAAATCAATCAATTTATTTGCGTTTCGCAGGCTGAACAGATTAGCTGATGTCACTGCCGATCTCTCAAGAGCACTAATGATGCTCTCAGATCACGACTGCCAACCGTGTCTGACTTTACGTTAGTGGTCGACTAATATATTGCAAAGGCATTTTTTGTGCATTTTTCTGTTTGACAAATGTGTCAGGAGAGGGACTTTTATTTTGACAGCGCTCAGAAAGCAAGCACCGAAGCTCCTTTTCTCCATCTTCATTTGTTTACTCTGTTTAACAGTTTAATAGTCAATAGTCTTATAAACTATTTATTTCAAACTGTGCTGCGCTTTATCCAGTTGGCCGCGATCGACGGCGCGCCAGAATCGAGTTCTCTGTCACGCTTGAACGAACAATACTGCACTAATACTGCAACAATACTGGCACAATAATGCCAAAAATACCCGTTTTGTCGAGTATCCTCATAAGAGCGGCCGTGAATGAGTTAAATAAAGTCTTAAAGTAAAGAGCTGTGAGAAAGTGGGATGCGTGTGACATCCACGTCATGTTCAGCAGCGGCAGCTCTTAAAGTGACAGCAACCACTAATGCCGTCTGTCATTGAAGATCATGAAAGAACAAATGTAACAGAGAAAATGAATCACTGCTGTTGACTAAAGAACTTTTGTAGCTTTAATAATGATTATCCAAATTTAATTCAGGCTATAAATTATGCAGTGCAGACAGTTTGGTAACTTTATTCAATTTCTGTATTTTTCCTATATGTTAGACAGGTAGGAAGGGCACAGGTAAATATGACATTTATTATGGGTTTATGTGAGGATTGTTCTAGGTTCACTTAAAGTATCATTTTTTACATTTATAAAAATATAACAACTTTTAAAGCTTTCAATAACACTGTAATGTTGAATGGCTATAATTCATGTTTAAAATTGGGGAAAAAATCAGTTTCATAGAGACATCAGTAGCTGTATTAGTATCAGTGATACTGGCCTTCATTCATAAAAAGATGCCAATAAACAAATATTTAAAATATACTGTCTTCATGTTGTTTCTTTATGTTGTTTTAATTTGGAGATTAACTGTGAAATTATTACATTATAAAATATATTAAAAGCGTATAAAAACTTAAGTGTTTTTAATTGCGATTAATCACAGAAAAAAATCGATTGACAGCACTAATATATATATCGATTGACAGCATTAATATATATATATATATATATATATATATATATATCAATTTGTAGCCATGTGTTATGTGTACATATATTTGCAGAACTGAGAAATGAGTGCCTAGGGATATAGTCTTGTGTCAGAAGACCAATACACTGCTATAGTACTGAATATACAGTAATGAAATTTGGCCAAATGTGCAGAGGATGCTGAATTTACTCTACTGTAATTGACAGTGTACTGTATTGTAAGTTCATACATATTTTTCTCATGCTTTTCATCTACTGCAAGATCAATTTACAATAGTAAAAATGAAAAAAAAAATTCCCTCCAAAAGTTCATTGCTGTATTTTACTGTATCTGCATCTGTAAATTTATTTTTGTATAGTGTAGTAGACTGAGCTGCAAAATAATTCCTGAATCCCAGTAAGAGGTTTTTGTTACAGTGTTGTATGATCTCACTAGTGTTCACTGGACAGTGCAGTAGTCTGTGTATTTGT